>CM021108.1:266008974-266228385 GCA_007115665.2 Sequoiadendron giganteum
CTCTCTCTCTCTCTCTCTCTCTCTCTCTCTCTCTCTCTCTCTCTCTCTCTCTCCCTCTCTCTCTATCTCTTGTCCACCCTACACCTCCTAATTACTCTTGGGTCTATGTGTGCCACAAATTGGATATCCGTTTCAAATTGGATATCCGTTTTGTGGCACCAAAATTTTACCGCCACAATACATTTTTAAATGTTTTCAAATATTGCCCAACCCCAATTTTTTATACTTTTAAAAATCGGATATCCGATTTGTAAAAATTAGGCTTGGGCATTGCTATGGAGCAATGTACTAACACCCAACCCAAAAGAAAGTCAACTCGGGATTTCCATGTTTTTTGGCGAGTGAAAAATGCTACTTTTTCCTATTGCCACTTTTTGGCCCATCATGATCCTGCACATGCCCCTAAAAAAATATCTTCATCACTAAGAGGAGAGATATTAGGAGAAGAACGATCATGATTGTTAGGAATCTACAAGGTTGTTTATTCGTCCACTACAACATGCTCATAGGGAGAGGGGAGTGAAGTGTGTGTAGCATGTATAGTTATGTAAGCTACTAACATTGTGTGAATAAAAATGAAATTTACATGTAACCATTGTATGCAATGTTTCAGCAATATAAACAATGTATATGCAATAAGATAAGACATTTTTATCCAATGTATGGTAAGCTTTATGAATGTATATAATGTACATGCTAAAAGGAAAAGTAAATTTAACAAACTAATGCTAAGTTTTATACATATAAACATTGTATAAGAAAAAGTGAAAAGTACTTTTATTAATGTTATGCACATTTTTAGAAATGTAAACATTTTACAGATTTAATGATGAAGATCGTATATCAAAAATGACCACCCTAAATTGATGATTTTGAGTTAGAATCAGAAAAATTATGTTCACAAAACTTTCCAGACTTAGAGTATGTGGTACTAGGATGTCTAGGAAGCAAAAAAATGAGGTTTCTAACTCTGTATCAGGCTGTTAAAAATCTGAACTAGGACTAGGTTGCCTAGAATGGCGAACTAGTCCCAGTAGGGAATTTTGCAAATTTTCTGAGTGGTTTGGATGTGTCTCAGGCTGTATGATGTATTCCTAAGGTGCAAATGCATATTTTTAGAGATTTTCAATGAAATGATAGATGCAAAAAATGCAAGTTAACATGAACTTTCACTAATTAATTTTTTATAAACCCTAGGATGTAAACAATGCAAATGCCTAATGCAATGCAATATTTTCCCTAAGATGAAATGCAAAATAATAAATTTAAAAAGTGTTGGAAAGTTGGGTTCACCAAAATGAACCACCAAAAATGATGCTCTTTAGGGAAAGAGGATTCCCCAATGAGCCTCTAGGGTTTTTCACCCTAGAAGCTAGCTTTGGAAGAATAGGCTCTCTTTCACCTAAAGGGTTGTTGGTGAGTTCATTCAAAGGGGGAGTTAGGGGCTTAATGTGATGTGTGTGAAGTGCCCTAAATGCTAGGAATGAAAGCTAACTATGAATGTAAAACCTAGGAAATGAAACTATGCTGGAAAACACACTATGATATGCAAACATATACAAAATGAACTAATAATATACACTAAACTATGCAGAAATGAAAGAGTTAGAATGTGTTTACCTGGAAATAGAAGAAGGATCTGATGGAGGTTTGGAATGTTGCTGAAAATGTTGCAGAAGCCGAGAGGGACACTTGTGCCAAGTTGGGTGACCTAGTCCCAGATTCTTGAAAATTGGTCTGGAGCCCATTTATGCCAAAAGGGTGTCCAAAAATGTGAAGATCCCCAAAAAGCATAATTAGAGGGACAAGGTCGCCATTATGGGTGACCTAGTCCTCTTCTGGGTTTCTGAGAATTCAAAAGGGGAATCTAGAGCCTTCTGTCTATATTTTCTATTCTTCCAGGTCTTTGGTCCTGAAAATACAGAATCTGATATGTAGAGGTCCTCCAAGCTTCAACTAGGGTTTCTCCAAACTTAGTGAGCTTGGTTGAGTTTTTGAATGATCTTCCACCTACAAAATACCTAAATCTGTAAACACACATGCAAAGAGGAGACAAAGGTTAGGGCTAGAGACTAGGGTTTGCCTTGGTCAAACCCCTTTGATGATAATCAAATCCAAATGATGAAAATCTAAGGAAATGAAGCATGGAACAAAGGAGAAAGAGAGTTGTTACCTTGCCATGATGTTTGATCTTGAGTTGCAACAATGGAGGCTCAACCCTTGAATGCTTCTTGATAGAGATTCCTTGGTGACTTAGAATACTCAAACCCTAGTTTTCTTGAGAGGAAGAGGTGGATGAGAGATAAGATGAATGTGTGTTGAGTGATGCACCTCATGATAAATTAGGGTTTTGAATCTTATTTATACAATTTATTCCCTAATTTTCCTGAAATAACACCATACAGGCTGACCTTAGGGTTTTAGAGACAAGAATCCCAAAATAAATTAAATAAAATTTGAAATTTATGCCACATGGGACTAGGTCGCCCAAGGTGGCGACCTAGTCCACCTAGGAATTTTTCATTGTTTTTCAGTAATTAAAATGTATTTTTTTATGTTTGTTGGGATTGTCTTCATAAAACAAACTAAATTTGAACATGCATGAGGATTAAGGGGTCATTTTGGCATAACAAGGGGTTAATTTGGTGATGAAAAGCCTAGGCAAGTGTGAAAATGTTTTACAAAACCTTACAAAACTTCCTCACAAGGCTTGGAAGGGTGCAAAAAGAGACTGAAAAAGGTCCAAAATCCATCGACAAAGGTCCAAATGAGTGAAAAGTGTCAAAGTCCTCACTTTTTGGCAACACACTTTTATACCATCTTCAACCCTAGAAACATTTTCCAAGGTTGGCTGTACAATTTCAAATTATAGATTCAAACTAGGTCGGCTACTCAACATTCTCGCAGTGGATAAGATTGAGAGAGGACCAATTACATATTTATTTTAGGACCCAAACAACATCTTGGATCAATAACATGCTTCCTTAAGTTAATGCAAAAACTTAATGTAACATGTAGACAGCAGGTCAACCAAACCTAATGAAAACACCAATGATATTTGAAATACATGCATCTCCAACAAGATAATTATACGTGGATCAATCAACATGATTCACCAGATGTTTTACCATCTTTGAGAATGCCTTAGGTACATCCACAAAAAATACAACAAATTTCATTCATAGAGAACTCTTCACCAGTCCAATCAGACCAGCCAGCAAAATACAAGAGCTCTGGAGTAGGTCTTCTAGAGTGCCACACCACAAGAAAAAATTTCAGAACACAAAGACTATCAGAAAAATCCATCTCCCAGATCCAAAAGATCTGAAACCAAATATCAAAAGACCATGGAGCCAAAAAAATTCTCCCAGTCCACAAATAGATAGTTCTATCAAACCAGTTCACATACCGGTGAACACATCTTTTACACTCCATCAAACCAGAAGCTAAAACTAAGGATGTACTATCCATTAAAGCTTATGAACACACTTAAAGATCTGCAGAGGAATAATATCAACACAAAATAAATGCATAGCACAATACTAGAGCACACTCATAACATACACTCCAAAACTGCCTTCATTATTTCTCAAATTTTCTCAAAAGCACTTGGAAAAAACACAACTACAACTTCATAAATATAGCTCCTTGTACTCTAAGCACTTCTATAGTATCTCAGCTATACAAGTACTATATATGCTCAACCCGAACTGTATTGACATCAATGATAACATTAATGACAACACCATCAACCACATCCATACTTGCAACAAAAAATAAACCCTCTAATAGAGTTGATCACAAAAATACCATACTCTACAAGATTATGATGATTATCATCTACTAGGAGAATCTATTCTTAGACATATCCAAAGGGAAAAAATCTATTCTTTTATCTCATGTACTAAGTCCATGGTGTTATAAATAAAGTAGGAGATTACTTCAAAATACTAAAGTAGCCTAGACCTACCCTTGAGGAATTTTGTTCCAACCACCTTTTGGATGACCCTTTTACTTGAGGGAAATCTATGGAGAACATATGTGCTAGCATGGTGGATTCATAGGGACCTATAATGAGAAATTCCCACTTTTGTGAAGTCATGGAGATCCTCATATTCATTTGAGGCTCACTCATTCTAATAGATGATTGAATAAAAAAGAGGAATATAATGGAATAAGAAGGAATGATTGTTAGAACTAAAATATTATATAAATAAAGAGAAGTTGATGATTCACTCAAAAAAGACAATTAATGAAATAATTGCTATCATTAATTTAGGTGATCTAAAAGCTAGTATTAATGATGATGTAAAATAAATGTGAATAGAGAGGATATACTTAATGATTTAAAAACTAATGTTTTAAAATCATGTGATTACAAGACACCATGTAATATAGTTGGCAAATAATCTAAGTTGAGGAGAGTTTTTAAAATAAATAAAAAATTCCCTTTAACATAAAATGATGTGACCCCTACATATGGCCTTTAAAGCCTTGAATCAAAACATATTTCAAGGATTTGATTACCAAATAACATTTCTAAATCACATATATATGTATAAAACTCTTATTCTATTTATTGAATGGTTGGAAATTATTATGAAGCATGGATTTAGATATTTTAGGATGGTTGGAAGAATTTTCCACTTCACAATGACTAACCGAATTCTGATAGTCACGAAGAGTTGCACACAAATGGGTAAAGGGGGGGATTTATTCATCCCAATATTATCTTGAATATTTGTGTGTAAGTTCTCAATGAACATTCTTTGAATACCTTCATCGAGAGTCTTAATGTTTATTTGTGATTAAAGAAATTGACAATGTACTATGAAATCAATGACCTTTTCATCATCCTTTTTTTTACATTGCATTAAATCAGTAAGGCCATATTGGAACCGATGTGCACCTGGAAATGGTTAAGGAAGGCATCAAAAAGCTCATTGAATGAGGGAATTGAGTTATTCGATAAAGAATAAAATCATTCCAAGGTTGTATCTTTCAAATACCTAAGAAAAAGCTTAGCCAAGAGCTTGTCTTTAAAAATGAAGTCACTACATAATTAGGTTGTGTATGCCGAGACATGGTTACTAGGATATTTACCATCATATTTATCAAATATAGGAATCTCTATGCCTTGTGGCATTTGTGATCTCAATATCTCTAATGATAATGGGTTTCATTGATATATTATGAAGGTTGGCGATTTTGATTTTGGTTCAATGTAGAAATTTATTGCTGGAGGGATGAAACATTTCACAAAATTTGGTTGAGAACGACATCATTTGTTGTGTTTTGGGAAGGAGATGAATATGGTGGAGGTGTACATGTGTTGGAGGAAAAGTGAATTTCAAGTTTGTGAGAGGTGATGGGTTAGGAGATATGATGTTTGAATTCACAAAGCTATAAGGATTCCTAGTGGAAATACCTAAAGTTGGATTGATGTTGCTAGTTGGTTTCCTTGTTGTAGTAACAATTGAATTAGTGTATGTAGGAATAGAGGTTATGGTTGTAGGGGGAGGAATTTGATTTCCTCCTTGAATTTGCGTGTATCCCAAAGTTTTAGCACAACTATTTAATGTAGGAACATGATTATCAATGATGCGAGCTAGGCTAGATACAATTCATAATCCTTGTTCATTATCAAGCATTTTCCTCATTTTATCTATGATAGGAACCACAATACTGATAATATATTCGACACTCAAAAAGTCTTGTAATCTTTCTACGACTTCATCTATTTGTTTTAGTTTCTCTTGAGGGACATCAATAATAATGGTTTCAACATTAGTAGGATTCGAAGTCATAGGACATGTGATTTCAAGGATGGATTCCAATATGGGTTGACTAGTGCCAACACTATAAGTGAAAGAGTTGGAAAACCTAAGATCCACAGTGAATATACTAGCATGGGATGTCACGAGTCTTGAACTATGTATCACTGAAGTATTGGAAATAGGAAACCAAGTTGTAATACTCATACTTGAGTTTCACCAAACCAAATGTGTACACAAAAATAGAAAACACAAGAAAATATATTACAATTTTCAAATATAACATATGAGATTTATTGATTTTAGAATACAAAAACTTGAAAATGATGTCTTTTGAATGAATTTTTTTATTTTGAACAATGCACTTGTTTCAAGATCAATTGACTTAAATGTAAACAACTACAAAAAACTACCATTTCTGAATTTGAAATAGGAAATAAAGCAGAAAAATACAAATTTATTCTTAGAAATTTGAAAAATGACTTATACAAGGATAGGTTCACCCAAGGGAAAATGGGTCTTTGTATAGGGATTTGAAAAATTAAATTTTAAGTTTATGAGTTAATGTTTAAGTTTTGTGTTTCAGGTTGCAAACAAATTCTTTCAATTACAGTTTCTATAATTTGATGATTAAATTCACATGCAATTTGATGAAAAAAAGCAAACAAAATGACAAATTTTGAGATACGATTTTGACTGAGTTTTTTTGATTTAAATGATTGAAAGACACCCTTATGTGGAAATTTCTATGTGAAATATATGCAAGATATATGCAATATTTTTGAATTTTTATGAATTTAAATGATGCAAAATGAAAATTTGAAACCCTAAATGAGATGGAAAACAAACTAATGAAAAAATTAGATATAGGGTATTACAGACTTCCAAACTAATTTCATGATGTACAATGTTAGGTTCACAAAAATGAAAAGAAGGGAAAAGGGGGAATCAACTCAATCAATGTGGAATGATGAAATGGCCTAGGATTCAAACACCCCTCTCCTTAATTTCATTTGAAAGAGAGAAGATCACAAAGGGATATGATTGAATTTCAACCTTGAGGTGAGTTAAGCCTATTTTGGATCTTGGGTCTCTTCTTTCTTATGATAGTTTAGTGTAGGAAAAGTATCCCTTTTTCACACTTAATTAGGAATTAATATTAAAATGAACTTAATTATGCCTTAATTTAGTGTTGTAATATGTATTTTACATATTCATATTAAGTTTAGGACCTTATTAATTAAAATGGAATTAGTTGTGCCTTATTTTAGTGTTGTAAAGTGTACCCCTTTACAATTTCACACTTGTCTAGGGCCCCATTAATTAATTGAGCTTAATTTTCCCTTAATTGGCCCCTATAATTCAAATCCAAGCCTAATTAATTGCATTTTCTGAAGAGGAAACTCGACATTCATTAATGCCTAAACATAAGACTTATCATTGAAGAATGTGTGCCCTAGGTAAGTGACTTAGGACCCATTCACCCTAGGGTGAATGAGTCCTCACTTAGACCTAGGACCTAAATTTAAATTATGTTTTTGGCGGTATTTTAACATTTTCAAATCCATATCTCAATGTCGGCTTGTGAAATTTGAATTTTGGGAAATCAAGGGCAAGTATCTATAAATACAAAGCTATTTCATCAATACAAGTAAGCTATCAAGAGGTGAGCTTTACAAGAGCCAAAATTATTGTCAAGGGCATTCAAGAGCAGATTTATCAAGGATTTATTGCAACATACAAGATCTCAAGCATCATTTCAAAGTTATGTTGCATCATGCATGTTTTTGGAACTCACATTGTGATGTAGGTTTTAAGATCTAAGCCAAGCATTCAAGTCAAAGATTCAAAGCAAGATTCAAGCATCAAGATCCACATCCATTGAACCCATTTCATGCATGATCAACATCAAGATTTTAGTCCTTCAAAGGTTTAATCAAGGGTTTGGTGAGTTGCAAAATTGCTTTGTTCATTCATCATTCCCTCTTTCATGCTATTTAATTTCATTTCAAGGTTTAATTATCAAAATGAGGTTTGACCAAGGAAAAGCTCCCATCACTAGAAATAACATTTTTCTCCTCTTTGAAGAGAAAAACTGAAGAAAGTTGCAAGGAAAGTTGTCATTTCATGGAAACTCTTATACAAGATTTATGTCCAACTGTCCGATAGAAAAAAATAGGAATCTGGGAGTGTAGACATAGCAGAAGAGAACCGATAAAGAATATTTATAGAGCCCTATCCAAGACCCATTTTCCATAGGGTGAATGAGTCCTCAATTGACTTCAAAATAACACTTTTGGTGAGAGGTACACAAGATTTATCCCTTCCAAATTCTCTCTAAAGTCTGTAGGTTCCATCAGTTTGATGTTTAAGCTTATAAATGCACTTTGTAGATCAGAAAATGGAGTTTATTTTCTACTTTTAATCTTTCTCCCCAAAGTGCTACTTAACCTAGACCCCCATCCTAGCAAAAAGGGAAATCTTAAGATTCACACTTTGACTTGATTCACTTAAGCGTTGATAGTAATTTCATTGTGTGGATATCATTTCCTAATGAATTGAGGAAAGATAGGACCCCATTTCCCATCTTTTGATCCACTTTTCCATTTTGGTAAACTCCCCTATCCTATTTTCCTTCATTTCATTTTGGTGAACTCGACCTTGTACAACATCATCCTAAAAATTGGAGTCCTTTCAACCCTAGATGTAAGTTTTTCAATATATTGCATTAGGTTTGCATTAGTTTCATTGCAATTAGGTTTATTTAACCTTTCATTAGTTTACATTACATACAGGGGTTTAAATTTTCATTTTTGCATTGTTTAAATCTGAAAAATTCAAAAATTTGCATGCATATTACATTGATTTTACATAGTGTTTGCATATTAGTGTACTCTTCATCATTTATATTCAAAAATTGAGTCAAAATTGCATTTAAAAAAGTGTCATATAGATCATCATTTGTCCTTCATTTCACTTGCATTTTGACATAAAATTTGGAAAATTTTGTCATAGAAGTTACAGTTTGAAACTAGGCACAAAAATCAACAAAAAAATTATATTTTTTCACCTTTTAAAAACCCTGATCTAGGACCCATTTGCCTAGGGGTGAATGAGTCCCTATACAAAAAATTTAGGAAAATTTTAGAGTGCTTTTTAGTCTCTGGTTTGCATTTCTATTACCATTTTTTGATCTGAAAATTGAATTTCTGAAACAGTTTGTTAATGCATTCAAAATATTCTCATTTAGTTATATTTTGCAACATTGTGGAAAAAATTTCTTGCATATTTTAGTTAAAATTAGTGTTGGATTTCTACATTTTTCTTTCATTTTCAGAATTATTGCACCATTATATAGATTAGTTTACATTTTGCAATCATCAGAAAACAAAAACAAAAAGAAAAAACATCAAAATAAACAAACAAAAACTAAATGGTTAACCTTAGAGAAAGCATACCATTCAAACCCTTTAGTTGTGATGAATTTGAAATGTTAGATGAATCTCTTGAGGAATTCATCTCACCTAGATCATCCACTAAAGCTTTGATGCAAGAGGATGCAAGCATAGACAATCATGACAACCATAGTTTCTCTTCTCGCAATACCTCTCCTACTTGTGACAAAGGTATTTTGGTGTTAGATTACCCAATTATTGAGTATCATGAGAATATTTTTTCCCCTCTTCTAATGCTACATTTGTCTCAAAAAACACTAAGGTGGATGACATAGATGAAGATGTTAAGTTCACATTAGATTCCCCTTCAGTAGAAGGTCATTTAGGTAAATCAATTGAGGTTATGACTGCATAAATTGGGGTGGATCAAGCCTCGAATGATTGAATTGAAATGTTTTGGAATTATTTAAGTGCTTTAACTAAGTGAATTATATGAACTAACAATTGAAATAAAAAATTATATGATAAAAAAAAAAAACCAACAATTTGTAGGAAGATCTGAGAAGGGAAGACTAGTGTGCAACTATGATAAAAAGCAGGTTTCAAGGTCTATAGCAAAACTGGTTCACCCTAGGGTGAATGGGGGTTTTCCTTAGTCAAGCCCCATGTTTGTTAATTAAACCTTGGCAATGAAATAATGACAAAATTAAGGAATTGATGAATGAACAAATCGTGTTCCAAATCACCAAACCCTAAATGGCTACCCTTAGAGGAAAAAATTCAAACACATCACTCTAAGGCTTGGATCTTGTATGAATTAGATTGATTGATTGATGCTTGAATGCTTGAAACCTACATCACAATGTTAGCTCCAAAACATGACATGGACAAACATGAACTTTGAGATGATGATAGGATCTTGAATGCTATTGTAGATGACTGATAATATTGTCTTTGAATGCTCTTGAAAATCATATGATATCTTGATTATGAAACTTAGGTTTGAATTGATAAAAAGACTATGCATTTATAAGTGTTATCTAATTTCCCAAAAATTAGATTCCAAAAGTTGACACTTGAAACTTGAATTTGAATCATTAAAATGCCACCAAAAACATATTAAAAATTGGGTCCTAGGACTTAAAGGGGACCCATTCGCCCTTGGAAAAATGGGTCCTAGGACCTAAGTCCAGGACACTCAATTTCTAAGGTGATTTAATTAATGTTGGCAATTGTTTAATATAGGTTCTCTTTCGGAAAAACAAGAATAATAAGGCTTTGGAATGCATAATTTGGTCAATTAGAAGATTAATTAAGTCCAATTAATTAAGGGGATGCATTATTTGGTCAATTAGAAGCTTAATTAAGTCCAATTCCATTTCTGTAGCTATAATGGATTTCAATGGCCTCTAGTCTTATTTAATACTCCTCTTGTAAAGCAACAATCTTTGATAATTTTAGTTTGTGTTAAGTGCTCATGTATGGCTTTTATTTTTGGCACTTCTATTCTTTTTTTAATAACACTTTGAAAGGTATCTTGGTCTAATGATAATGTAAATGGAACAATATTGGGTCCCGATGAGGTTTTAGAAACCTCATCAAAAGCTGACATGATTACGAAAACCTTCTTAGTTAAATCCTTATACATTTATTTTGAGATGCATGTTGAATCATTCAAGTGTTATATAGAAACTCTTTTCCTTCAAGACTAAAATAGGTGTTCAAAACCCTATCAAGAATTGACAAAGATTTTAAAACCTTACAAATTTTTTGAAATAGGGTTGGCTCCAATTTTTGTTTAACTTTCTTTGTTTAATCGACACTTGATGAGGTTATGAGAACCTTGCCGAGATCTGATGTTTCTTTCATAACCTGATCAAAATGATGAACTTGAACTTTATCTTGAAAGATTGGGTGAATGAGTGGTTGTGACAACCTCATCGGATCCTGATGAGTTTTTGAAAACTGTAAGAAAGACCGACAAGCTTTAACTTAGCCAAGGTTTTCAAGGTGGGATGCGGTTTTGGGAAAATGATAAAAATCTTGGTAACACAAGTGAAATCAAGCTCAATCCATTTTATTATGACATTATTGCCTATTATTTTTCAATTTCTTTTTCCCATTAGTTTGAGACATGTATTGGTAAAGGGATGCCTATAAATCACTTGAGACCTTTTAATGCTACTACTTTAGATTGTGTGTATGATGATAATCTAGAATTGCTAGGTTTTATTTATAAGATTAAAAATATTATGTGTTTGAATGACTAGTGTTTTACTCATGGCCATATTCACTCATATAAAAACCTAGATAATGTATTTCTCACCACTTTAATACAAACATTGGCTTTAAAGTCACTTCTTTTTTATTTTATAGAGTGTCAACAATGGTAGAATAAGGAAGTTTATGATTATGTTATTCATTTTCAATCCTTTTCCTATTTAATTTTAATCCTTGTTTACTAAGTTACAATATCAAATTTTAAATATGAGCTCCAAAAATTGTTTATTAATAGTCTATTGCTTATAATTCAAGAGAGTGTATTTTAATAGTTATACATCATTCATGGACTTACATACAAATGTGATAAATATTTGATTGGAAAATTTTAAGATCCAATGCACTTAGGTATGGATCTTCACATCCTTTGTCACAAACATCCCACCTTTCTAAATTCCCATTGAAAAATATTTTAAGGGTGGTGATGTTTCACACAAAAATGATATGAGGCTCTCTACTAATAATGTTTATATGAGATCCATGCCCTCATTTATATTTTATGTAATCTAAAAAAAACTAGAAATTTTACAAAAATATATTATCCCTATAGGTATTACAAAATTTGTTGGAAGAAAATATGATAATAATGTTATTGATTCGATTGATTAATATATTTCTTTATGTACCAAATGGTTATGATACTAAGGTGTTTTCTAATTATCATATAGTTACTAGACATAAAATTAAAAAATGTGTAGGATTGGGATATAATATTCAAGAACTCATTGATAGTGTGATTTATGTTCAAGGTGTCAATGATGGGGACTTATTAGTGTGAACATGATATATTACCTAACTAGTTTCACTTTAGGAACTATTCAAATTGGGTTACTTAATATTACTTCTAGGTATTTTAATTTTTGTGTTTCATGTAGGATTAAGACACTTTTCATGATCTCAGTTTATCCTAGGGTCTTATCTAAGGTTTGATCCTTGCCTTAGAGCAAGGTGATCTTATTAGTTTTTAATAATTCCATCATTCATTTTTAATCTTGTATTCAATAGTTTTTATAATGTAACAATAACTTATATTATATTTCTTGTGTGGAAGATATTTTGTCTTTCTAGTTAGGTTCATGCTTTTGTGAGTTCTTCAATTTATCGAAGAGGACAATAATTGTATGGCTCCTAATAAAAAAATGTAGTCTACATAAATATTTTTCCATATCATACTCAATAAATAATGTGGAAGTGACTAAGAATCAAATGATAATGCTTCTAATGAGTTTTATCACTTTGTGAGACTAATATTCAAGAATGAACTTTACCACCTCTCTCTTAACACTAATAATATTGAGGAAAGTGAGGATAATACTATTGGAACAATATGTCTATCTTTAACCAAATAATTTATATTGGTAGAGATACTTAGATTAGACCATTACAATATGAGAAATTATGATTATATATAAATATGAAATTAAGTTGCTTTAAAACAAAAAATCCATAGAGATATTCATATTTTTTTTCATGCTTAAAACAACCACTTTAACATGCTCAATAAAACTAATTTATTTGAACATTGGAGATTGCTGGTGTTGTCATTGATGTCAACCCCTACCATGTGGATATTGTTGATGTTGAAGAGTGTTGCATGAGAAAGAGTTATGGTTCAACCCCTAGTGTGGATGTGTTGTGGTTTTATGTCTCATTGATGTCAACCTCCAGTATGGTAAGGAAGATTGTTACAACATTTCCATTGACATCAATAGTGAGTGTGTTGCACTATGTTGCCTTTAGTATTGTCATTGATATCAACATCTAGTGTGGTGTTGAGAAGGCATTATAGATGACAAGACTATTAGTGTTGCAGATGGGGAGATTGTTGTAATCTCTAATGTGGTCATGTTGAGAAGTGTTTGTGGTTTGTGGTATTGAGTGTTGGGATAATGTGTTTCAACCTTTCAATTACATAAAGTATTTTTGATACATAAAGTACTGTTGATACGTCAACGATGGGGGGGGAGCTTCCCACCCCCACGAGGGGTCCAGGGGTCTTGTGCCCCAGTATAGGCTTAGGGGTAGTGCCTCCAAAAGGAATATTTTATTTATATTTTATTATTGTAAATCTGAACTGTTCATCAGTAGGTCTTAGATTTGATGGAAAATATTTTATTAGCTTGACTTGCCCTAGAAGGAAACTGTATTTTATGAGGGTGTTGTATTAAAATTGTGTATTGTGATGTATTCTAAGAGTCTGATAGTGGTTGTGTTTCCTCTGGACCTCTGGTTGGTGATACTCATGTTAGAAGCTTTCTCTGATAGTATATTATAATCTTTGTGATTTTTGAATAAAATATTGGGTGACTTTTGGAGTGTGGGGTTTTTCTCCCTAAAGGTTTTTCCCCACACAAATCACTATGTTGTGGTATGCATGATATTTATGTTTATTCTTGTTTAAGTTTCTATAACTAAAAATATTTATAAAGTTTTGCATTATTCTCTTCTCAATAATAGTGTAGGAAGTTTTTCCACTACCTTATATTCCTTACAAGTGGTATCAAAGCCTGATCACCTTTGGTTTTAGTTGTGGGTTGTTGAGTTTTTTGAACTAATATAGATTTGAGTGGGAGCTTGTGCAGAAGAAACTTTGTGACCTTGTTATTGGAATTTTTAGATGACAAGTTCATTAGGGAGAATAGAGGTGGATAATTTTTTTGGAAATAATTTTGAAATGTGGAAGTTGAAGATTGAGGATCTATTAATAGATTGAGATCTATGGGATGTTGTTGATGATAATGTTTCAAGGATTGCAGATCCTACTCAAGCTAATCAATATGATGTTACAAACCATAAAGCAAAGGGTCTAATCAGATTGTGCTTGGAATACTCTTTTTTAATCAATGTCCATGAAGAGACCTCTGCACAAAAACTATGGAAGAAGCTTGGTGAGATGTATCAAGCCAAATATTTAGTGAACAAGATTTTCTTGAGGAAGAAATTATATTCCTTGAGAATGGAGGAGGGTGGACAAATTACATACCACCTAGAAGAATTCAATATGTTGGTGGCTCATTGGAATCAGTTGGTGTCAAAATGGATGAGGAGGAGAAATGTTAGATCTTCCTTTGTTCTTTGCCTGATTTATGGGATTCTCTTGTTATGGATATTGTGATTACTTATATTATATTGAAGAATGAAGATGTGGTGGGTTATTTTCTTTTTCAAAAGATGAGGAAGGTATCCATTAGTGCCAAGGAAGCCCTAAGTGTTCATGGAATATTTAAGGAAAAGGGAAAGAATAATGAGAAGCATGATAAATCCAAGTCCAAGGGGAGATCTAAATCTCCTGGGAAGTCCAAAGTTACTTGTTGGAACTACGGTAAGCTTGGAAATATTTGTAAGGACTATAAAGAAGAAAAGAAGAAGAAAAAGAAGAAATTTAATTATGATTATGACTTTGAGAAGGAAGACGGTGATGCATTCATTGTATCTTTTACAACTCGTGCAGGTAATGATGCATTGTTAATTGACTCAGGTGCATCTTTCCATATGAACTTTAATAAAGATAGGTTTTTTGAATATCAAGATTTTGATGGAGGTAAGGCGTAGTTGGGTGACGATTCTCATTTAAATATTGTTGATTGTGGTAAAGTTAGAATTAGGTTTCCTAATGGTAGAATAAAAATGATTAATGGTGTGTTGCATATCCCTGGTTTAGCATGAGTTTTTCTATCTATGAGAAAACTAATAGATGTAGGTGTGCATGTAGTATTTTATAATACAAGATGCAATATATTTAGAGGTGCTATGGTGATTTCTAAAGGTGTCAGATATGACACATTATATAGGCTTGATGCATGCATTATTGAGTGCAATATTTCTTTTGTGAAAATCAAGTTTGTGGAAGAGGCAAGGGTTTCATCTTTAGCAGATGGCCATGGCTTTTGGGTACCCAAGGGTGCTCTTTCTTCTTAATCAAAGTTACCTACAGAGAAAACTATGTTATGGCACTAGAGACTTGGCCACATTGGAGAAAAGGGTCTAAGGACCTTGAAAAATAAAAAATATCATTCAAGGTTTGTCTGATTACAATCTTGATTTTTATTCCTGTGAGCATTGCATTTATGGAAACAAAATTGTGTTTAGTTTTACTCGAGTTCTCATAAATCTTGTGGTGTATTGGATCCTATTCATTCTAATGTGTTTGGTCTTGTAGATGTTCCTTCAATTGGAAAATCCATATATTATGTTTCATTTATTGATGATTATAGTAGAAGGATAGGCTTATATTTTCTAAAGAGTAAATCTGAAGTTTTCAATTGATTTAAAAAATTTAAAGCAATGGTTGAGTTATAGAATGGAAATAAAATAAAATGCTTGAGGATTGATAATGGTGATGAATTTTTCTCTAATGATTTTGATAGATTCTGTAAATATTGTGGTATTCATGGATAAAAGATAACTCTGTATTCTCCATAGCAGAATGGAATTGCAAAAAGAATGAACATGAAACTAATGGAGAAGGCTAGGAGTATGTTGAGTGGTGTTGTTCTAGAATAATTTTTTTGGGCTGAAGTTGTTGTCACTGCTTTCTACCTAATTAATAGGTTTCCTACATTAGTTCTTTTTGATAAGATGCCTATAGAAGCATGGTCGGGTAACAAGCCTTCATTAAGACATCTTATAGTTTTTAGTTGTGAGGCATATGCACATGTGTTGAAGAAGAAGAAAACAAAGTTGGAGAAAAAGGATGTGAAATTTATCTTCATTGAATACACTTATGGTGTGAAAGGATACAAGCTTTGGGATCTTGTTGCACAAAAGGTAATGCATAGTAGAAGTGTTATATTTAGAGAAACTAAGCCTTCTTCTATTATATTACAACCAAAACAAAATAAATAGAAAGATGTGTTTTGATTTCCTTCTACACTTGAGAAGTTTGAATCAAGGCCCATATATAGAAAATAAGTTGAGGAGAGATCATCTAGCTCCGAATCTTCAGAAGAGGAGGAAGAACTTCCAACTCAGCTTGTTCATAGTTCTACAAGGCATAGGCAACCACTTGAAAGGTATTCACCAAATGATTGGAGATGCATTTTTGCTTTGAATACTAACATGGATGAAACTAGATTAGTAGAAGAGTAATTAGGTATGAATGATGCAAAGTCTTGGAAGATTGCTATGGATGAAGAAATGACAACTTTGAAAAAGAATGATACATTATCTCTTGTACCATTTCCTAAAGGATGAAAACCTGTTGGTTGCAAATGGGTGTTCAAGAAAAATATTGGTTTAGATGGAGGTATTGAGAAGTATAAAGAAAGGTTGGTTGCAAAAGGTTACTCTCAAGTTGAGGGTGTTGATTATGGTGAGATATTTTATCCTATTGCAAAAATGACATCCATTAGATTTTTTCTTTCTATTGTTGTTGCTTATGATTTAGAGGCTGAGAAAATGGATGTAAAAACTACTTTCCTTCATGGTGACTTGGAGGAGGATATTTATATGACATAGCCAAAGCAATACATGGTGAAAGGTAAAAGTAAATTGGTTTGTTAAGTGAAGAAATATTTGGATGGCCTAAAACAAAGACCTAGGATGTGGTACCAAAAATTTGATACATATGTGTTGAGTTTGTGATTTGAGCATTCTAAGTTAGATCATTGTGTTTATTATAAAACTAATGGGGATTGTTTCCTATCTATTGCATTATATGTTGATGATATGTTATTTATTGGTAAAGGGAAAGATATGAATTTAGAACTGAAATATCAACTTGCTGCTAAATTTGAAATGAAATACCTTGGTGCAGCTAGACATATTCTTGGGATGGAAATTAAAAGAGATAGAGTGAAAAAAAATCTATGGCTTGGCCAAAGTAAGTATGCCAATAATTTTTTATGGAGATTTGATATGCAAGATTGTAGACAATTATGTGTTCTTGTTTCAATTAGAAAAAACTTATCAAATTTTTAGATTGTCCAACATCCCCATCAAAGATGGAAGACATGAGCATAGTTCCTTACCAGAGTGCAGTTGGAAGTTTGATGTATGCTATTGTTTGTACAAGACCGAACATTTCCCAAGTATTGGGAATTATTTCTAGATATATGTCTAATCCTGGTAGAGTTCATTGTAATATAGTTAAAAGAGTCTTTAGATATTTATGTAGTACCTTAGGTTATTACTTATGTTATCATAATAATATGACTGAAGATGAGATTTCCCTTGATATTCATGGTTATGTAAATTCATATTGGGAAAGTGATGTTGATAGCAGAAGATACACTAGCACTTATGTGTTTATATTATTTGGTGGTGCAATTAGTTGGAAGAGTAAGAGATAGGCTATGGTTTCTTTTTCCACTACTGAAGATGAGTATATGGAAGCTACTCACGCTTGTAAAGAATCCATTTGGCTTAAGAGAATATGTTCAGATATTGGAATAAAACAAGGTACAACAAAAATTAATTGTGACAGCCAAAGTGTGATATGTCTAGCTAAGAACCCAACATTTCATGCCAGGACAAAGCACATTGATGTACATTATCATTTTGTCAGAGATATGGTTAAAGATGGCAAGGTGAAGCTAGTTAAGGTAGAGACTTTGATGAATGTTGTTGATTCTTTAACTAAGCTTGTGAGATAGATAATTTCAAATGGTGTTAAGAGACTATGGACCTTTCAACCCCTAGCAATAAAAATATGATGTTTAAACACCCACCTGTTTATTTTCCAAGGTGTTTGAAAGTGGGAGATTTGTTGGGATAATGTGTCTCAACATTGCAATTACATAAAGTATTGTTGATACATAATGTATTGCTGATGCATCAGTGATGGGGGTGTAGGGGGTTACCCCCTGCATGAGGCATCTGGGGGATCATCCCCTTAATAGGGGGTCTAAGGGCCATGCGCCCTGATGGGGGCTCGGGGGCAATGCTCCCAAAAGGAAATTTTTATTTATATTTTATTATTATAAATCTAGATGGTTCATCATTAGGTCTTAGATCAGACGACTAATATTTTATTATCTTGACTTTCCCTAGAAGGTGACCCTATTTTATGAGGGCGTTGTATTAAAAATGTGTATTGTGATGTGTTCTAAGAGTCTGATAGTGGTTGTGTTTCCTGGACCTTTGGTTGGTGATACTCCAGTGAGAAGATTGCTCTGCAAGTATATTGTAATCTTTGTGATTTTTAAATAATATATTGGGAGGATTTTGGAGTGTGAGGGTTTTTCTCTTGAAAGGGTTTTCCTCACATAAATAACCGTGTTGTGGTATGCATGATATTTATGTTTATTTCTATTTAAGTTCCTGTAACTAAAAGGATCTATAATTTTTTTGATTATTCTCCTCTCAAGTTCAGTGTAGGAAGTTGTTCCACGACCTTAGCTTCCTTACAAGGGGTATTAGAGCTTGATCACCTTTGGTTTAAGTTGTAGGTTGTTGGATTTTTTGAACTAATCCATATTTGAGTGGAAGATTATGAAAAAGGCACTTTGTGACCTTGTTGTAGGAATTTTCATATGGAAATTTCATCAAGGAGAATAGAGGTGGATAAATTTTCTAGAAATATTTTTGAAATGTGGAAGTTAAAGATGGAGGATCTGTTGATAGATCAAGATCTATGGGATGTTGATAAGAATGTTTCAAGGCTTGCAAATCCTACTCAGGCTACTCAATATGTTGTTATGTACCATAAATCCAAGGGTCTAATCAGATTGTGCTTGGCATACTCTATTTTAATCAATGTCCATGAAGCGACCTTTGCAAATAAACTATGAAAGAATCTTGGTGAGATGTATCAAGCCAAATTTTTAGTGAACATGATTTTTTTGAGGAAGAAATTATATTTCTTGAGAATGGAGGAGGGAAGATGAATTACAGACCACCTAGAAGCATTCAATATGTTGGTGGCTCAATTGGCATCAATTGGTGTCAAAATGGATGAGGAGGAGAAATGTCAGATCTTGCTTTGTTCTTTTCCTGATTCTTGGGATCCTCTTGTTATGGCTATTGGGAGCACTTCTATTATATTGAAGACTAAAGATGTGGTGGGTTCTTTTCTTTCTAAAGAGATGAGGAGGAAGGTATCCATTAGTGCCAAGGAAGCCCTAGTGTTTGTGGAATACCTAAGGAAAAAGGAAAGAAGAATGAGAAGCATGATAAATCCAAGTCCAAGGAGAGATCCAAATCTCCTAGAAAGTCCAAAGTTACTTGATAGAATTGTGGTAAGCTCAAACATATTCACAAGGATTGTAAAGAAGGAAATAAGAAGAAAAAGAAGAAATTTTATTATGATTATGAGTTTGAGAAGGAAAAAATATTTTGCAAATCGTGCAGGTAATGATGCATGGTTAATTGAATTAGGTGCATCTTTCCATATGACCTTTAATAGAGATTGGTTGTTTGAATATGAAGAATTTGATGGAGGTAAGGTGTACTTGAGTGATGATTATCATTTAAATATTATTCGTCATGGTAAATTTAGAATTAGGTTTCTTGATACTAGAATAAAAAGAATTAATGGTGTGTTGCATATCCCTAGTTTAGCATGAAATTTGTTATTTGTGAGCGAAATAATAGATGCAGGTGTGTAGGTAGTATTTTTGATGCAAGATGCACGATGGTTAGAGGTGTTGTGGTAATTGATAGAGATGTCAGATATGACACATTATATAATCTTGATGCATGCATTGTTGAGTGCAATAGTGCTTCTGTGAAAATAAAGTTTGTGGAAGACATGAGGGTTTCATCTTCAACAAATGGTCATGGCTTTTGGGTACCCAAGGGTGCTCTTTCTTTTGAATCAAAGTTACCTATAGAAAAAAGTATGTTATGAAACTAAAGACTTGGCCACATTGGAGAAAAGGGTCTAAGGACCTTGAAATATAAAATCCTCATTGAAGGTCCGCCTAATTTTAATCTTTAATTTTATTTATGTGAGCATTACATTTATGTAAAACAAAACCATGTTCAGTTTTACTCAATTTCTCATAAATCTTGTGGTGTATTGGATCTTATTCATTTTGATGTGTTTGGTCCTATAGATGTTCCTTCAATTGGAAAATCCACATATTATTTTTCATTTATTGATGATTATAGTATAAGGACATTGGTATATTTTCTAAAGAGTAAATGTAAATTTTTCAATTGATTTAAAGAATTTAAAGAAATAGTTGAGTTGTAGACTAGAAAGAAAATGAAATATTTGAGGATTGATAATGGCGTTGATAGATTCTGTAAAGATTGTGGTATTCATAGATAGAATAAAAATCCATATTCTCCACAATAGAATGGATTTGTAGAAAGAATGAACAAGACACTGATGGAGAAGGCTAGGAACTATATTGAGTGGTGCTGGTCTTGAACAAAGGTTTTGGGATGAAGTTGTTGTCACTATTTTTTACCTGATTAGTAGGTCTCCTATATTAGCTCTTGTTGATAAGATTCCTATAGAGACATGTTCAAATCACAAGCCTTCATTAAGACATCTCAGACTTTTTGGTTGTGAGGCATATGCATATGTGCCAAAGGAGAAGTGAATAAAGTTGGAGAACAAGGCTGTGAAATGTATCTTCATCAGATATAGTAATTGTGTGAAAGGATACAAGATTTGGGATCTTGTTGCATAAAAGGTAATACATAGTAGAAGTGTTTTATTTAGAGAAAATAGGCCTTCTTCTTTTACATTGAAGCCAAAACAAAGTAAACAAGAAGATGCGATTCAATTTCCTACTACACCTAAGAAAGTTGAATCGAGGCCCATGGATAGACAAGAAGTTGAGGAGAGCTCATCTAGTTCAAAATCTTCTTAAGAGAAGGAAGAACCTCCAACTCATCTTGTTTGTAGGTTCACAAGGCATATAAAACCACTTGAAAGGTGTTCATTTGATGATTGGATATGTATTTTTGCTTTGAATACTAACATGGATGAACCCAAATCAGTAGAAGAGGCATTAGGTATGAATGATGTAGAATCTTGGAAGATTGATATGGATGAAGAAATGACATCTTTGAAAAGGAATGATACATGGGATTTTGTACCATTTCCTGAAGGATGAAAACTTGTTGGTTGTAAATGGATGCTCAAGAAAAATATTGGTTCATATGAAGGTATTGGGAAGTATAAAGCAAGGTTGGTTGCAAAATGTTACTCTCAAGTTGAGCGTGTTGATTATGGTAAGATATTTTCTCCTATTGAAAAAATAACATCCATTATATTTTTACTTTCTATTGCTACTACTTATGAGTTAGAGGTTGAGCAAATGGATTTGAAAATTGCTTTCCTTCATGGTGATTTGGAGAAGGATATTTATGGGACACAGGTAGAGCACTATGTGGTGAAAGGTAAAAGTAATTTGGTTTGAAAATTGAACAAATATTTGTATGGCCTAAAATAGAGTCCTAAGATGTGGTATAAAAAAATTGATACATATGTGTTGAGTTTTGGATTTTATTTTTCTAAATTAATCATTGTGTTTATTATAAAACTTAAGATGATAATTTCCTATTTATTGCATTATATGTTGATGATATGTTATTTATTGGCAAAGAGAAAGGTATGATTTTAGAACTAAAATATCAACTTGTTGATAAATTTAAAATGAAAGACCTTGGTGCAACTAGACACATTCTTGGGATGGAAATTAAAAGAGACGAGTGAACAAAAAGATATGGATTGGCCAGAGTAAGTATGTCAATTCAATTTTACAGAGGTTTGATATGCAAAATTGTAGACCATTGTGTGTTCCTATTTCAGTTGGAATAAAGTTATCTATTTCAGATTGTCCAACATCCCCATCAGAGATGGAAGACATGATCATAGTGTCTTACTAGAGTGTAATTGGAAGTTTTATGTATGATATGGTTTGTACAAGACCGAACATTTCCCAAGAAGTGGGAGTTCTTTCTAGATATATGTCTAATCCCGGTAGAGTTTATTGGGATGTAGTTAAAACAATCTTTATATATTTGCATAGTACCTCCTGATAATATACTAATAGATAGAAAGATAGAATGGAATTGTTAAAATAAGTAACTATTGTATACATCTAAAAGAGGTCACGGTAAATCAAACCTGTTAATTAATTAAATATGAATTATTTAATTAATATTCTAAAGTCATCTACATGTAAATAAATTTAATTATTTATTTATATCCTTGATTTTTCTAAATTCTTCTAGTTTAATTAAATAGATAAGTTTATTTAATTATTGCTATTATTCCTCTTAATTAAATTAAATAGATTACATAATTTATTTATTTAATTATCATTCTATTTCTAAGTTTGAATATTTAAATTCGAGCAAATGAAATATTCCTCTAATTCATCCTTCACTTCACATTCAAATTAAATATTTTATATTTAATATCTTTTTCACCTTTCACATAATTAAATATTGTAAATATTTAATTACAAATCTTTTTCACCTCTCACATAATTAAATATTAATTATTTAATTATGAAAGTTTCCAAAATATATGTCACATATAATTAAATAAATTTATTTATTTAATTGGCATTTATCCTCAATTTACAACTAACTTTTCAATAAATGAAAAGACAAAGAGCATGTTTGTCTCCATTTTTGAATGAAGATAGTTTCATGGGTTGAAAACATTCTCCATCTTTCTCCCAACCTTCCACCTTTCTCTCAACTTCCAGAATCTCACACCGTTCATCTTGACAGGTTTGAAACTCAACCGTTGATCTTCGCCAACTAGATTTTTGCCTTCCAAAAATCTATAAATACAACCTTTTCGTAAGTAGATTTCATACTAGATTTTATGCGTAGTTACTATAGTTGCATTCGAATCAGCATATCAACATTTTAGCAATTTCATATCAGAGCATTTTAGCATTTCAAGTTCATAAGAATAGTTTAAATCATATAGCAATGAACATGCATGCTGCATAACATCTCATTCTCCTAAGTTTTCATTTCAACAAGCTGCTACTTACACAACTGAGATCTAGTAACTTTAATCAAATCCTTGGAGATAGAGGACAATGGGACGCATTTGAAAGAGTTGTTGTTATTTAGAGTTTGCATTTGTCTTTTCTAAATTACTTTCTTTCAATCTAATATTTCATTGATGTGTTAGTTTACTTCTTAATTAATCCACATATTCTAACAACACATTTTTGGTGCCCACCGTGGGGCATCCCCCCATTTTTAATATTTTTATTGCAGAGTTTTCTGATAGGTGACGAACTGGAGTTGTGCTTTAGCGCATATGAGCCTCGGTTTAGCGCATCCACGTATTGTTTCAGCACATCCATGGACTATTTTAGCGCATCCATGGACTATTTTAGCGCATCCATGGACTATTTTAGCGCATCCATGGACTATTTTAGTGCATAGATGACTTGTTTTCCCGCATCCTTGCTTGTTCATTTAACACATTTGTTAACTATTTTAGCGCATTTACCAGCTCTTTTAACGCATACAAAGGTTGTAAAAGTAAATTCTGATTTCGACGCCATCCGCGGACATGATTTTTCAATTCGATTTTAAAGTAAAATGAAGCAATCCTAGGATAAACACTTAAATTTGGAATTTATCAATCCTAGGATAGTCACCAAACTTTATTTTATGCTAGTTAAAATGAATCCAATGTTTTTTGTGAAGCAAAATCTTCACTTAGCATAAAAAACTGTCATTTGGATTTAAAATTTAATTATTTGTTTGTTGTGATTGTTGGATAATAGGTATATGCTCTCCCCTTTATTGGGTGATTAGAACACCAGACTTACCTATTTCATTTTATGCAATTCATGCTTTATTACATCCTTTAGAAGGCCCGCCGTAATGGGAAAAAGTACTCACCCTACGGGAATGACCTAAGTGGGAACAACCAAAGCCAGGTTTTTCAACCCACTCTAATCAAAAGTGAATTTTGGGGAAACCCATATTCAACAGAAGTGAGCAAGATAACCATCCCCAAAATATTTGTTCTAAAGATTGGGAGGTCTCTTGAGGGATTTTATCTATTTTCACACCAAACATAAACCTTTACTACAAACCATAGTGTAGAAAGCCACCCGTGTCAGTATCCAAACATCATTTCAATCACAGTGCAAGGAGAGGGAAGAATCTGCCCCCAAGACACTCACCATATAATCTCCATGGATTGTTTGCTCAAGGGATTGAGAAATCTAACCTTGAGTACGCACCTGCAAAAGACAAAAACATGGACACCCTCTAGGGGGTGACACAACTATGTGAGTCGACGCGATTTTAAGCTGTGGGCTGTGATTCCTATGATGACCTATTTGAAAACTAAGAGTGAGTTTGTTTGAAATGCTTATCTTGTTCAATACCTATGAAAATATCAAGAACATACACTCTTCATTTAGATTTTAGAATTAATAAAACAACTATTTGCTACTGTATGCTGTGTTTTTCACATTTAAATCAGATTAAGATCATCCAAAAATATCAAATTGTCAAAACATGTATGTCTCAGAAAAATAATTGGATAGTTTAGCACATCCTTGGTCTATTTTGGCGCATCTGTGCTCTATTTTAGCGCATCTGTGCTCTGTTTCGGCGCATTCATGCTCTATTTCGGTGCATTCATGCTCTATTTTAGCACATCTATGCTCTGTTTTGGTGCATTCATGCTTTGTTTCAGTGCATTTGCGCTTTGTTTTAGCGCATACCTGCAACAGTCTAGCGCATAGGTTGGATATTTTAGCGCATCTGCTGAAAAATTTAGCGCATCTGTGTTTCGAGCCTAGGTAATTTTATGACATCCAGAGATCAGTCATCTCAGTCTAGTATTTTTCTATGCTGAGGGTTTGGAAGTCTGCAACTTTTGCCAAGAAGTCCCTAAAGAGGAAGATTAAGAATCCAGATAAATCTCTTAGTTATAAGAAGTTATTGAAAAGAGGAAATTTTTATACCAAATTCAAAAGGTCTTGCTTGAACACAGAACCTTTATTCATCGATATCACGACTTTGTTAGAGGGTTCGTTGACAATTATGTTAGAGGGTTCACTCAATATAGGTACTACGGAACAACCCAAAGTCTTGCAACTTGCTGCATCTCTAACAGAAGAGGAAATGCCAGGATTCACAAAATTTTGCAAGAACAATCAAATCAGTTTTGCATGGTCCTACACAAATATGCCTGGATTAGATCCAAATCTCATCATGCATCATCTATCTATCATGCCAGGGGAAAAACTTGTGAAGCAGAAGCTCAAAAAAATGCATCCACATGTTGCATTATTGGTTAAAGAAGAGTTAAAGAAGCTTTTAGATGCTGGATTCATTCGGTCTGTCGACTATATGGAATGGATCTCAAATATCATACCTATTTCAAAGCTAGACGAAAGGACCAAAATTTGTACAAATTTCAGGGATTTGAACAAGGCATGTCCTAAAGATGATTTCCCTCTGCCAAACATAGATGTGATTGTTGATTTGACTGTTGGACATGTAATGTATTCATTAATGGATGGATTTTTAGGATACAACCATATAAAGATTGCACCAGAGGATCAAGATAAAACAACATTCACATGCCCTTGGGGTACCTATTGCTGGAACATAATGCCATTTGGGTTGAAGAATGCAGGGGCTACATACCAATGTGCAATGACAACAATTTTTGATGATATGATGCATACATTCATGGAGGATTACGTTGATGATCTCCTCGCCAAATCTAACACCAGGGAAGGAAACATAGCTATCTTATCTAAAATTTTCAAAAGGATGGAACAATTCAAAGTGAGACTTAATCCAAAGAAATGTGTCTTTGGATTGAAGTATGGAAAGTTGCTAGGTTATATTGTATCAAAAAATGGAATTGAGGTGGATCCAGCTAAGGTACAAGCAATCGTCGATATGCCACCACCAAGGAACATTAGTCAACTATGCTCTTTGTAGGGACGGTTACAATCCATCAGAAGATTCATTGCACAACTGGTGGATAAAAGTCTACCATTTACTCATCTCTTACACAAGAATGTTCCATTTAAATGGGAAGAAAAATGTGAAGCAACGTTTGATCAGATAAAGCAGTATCTAATGAATACACCAGTGTTAATTCCACCAGTGAAAGGTGCACCACTCATATTGTATATTTTTGCCACGGAAGTGTCCCGAGGAGCATTATTGGCTCAGGAAGACAACTCAGGAAAAGAGTGAGCAATCTATTACATCAGTTGAACTTTGACAAGTCATGAGCTAAATTACACCTTCATTGATAAAGCTTTCTTAGTAGTAGTGTTCACTTCTCAAAAGTTACGACACTATATGCTAGCACATACAATAAAACTTGTGGCTAAGATTGATCCACTCAAATATCTTCTAAGTAAGGCGACCTTAACTGGTAGGTTGGCTAAATGGGTTATGATTTTGAGTGAGTTTGAAATTCATTATGTAGATCACAAAGCTATAAAGGGACAGGTAATTGCATATCAGTTAGCAAAAGCACCAATTCCAACAGAACACCCAATACACATTGATTTTCCTAATGCTGATGTATTCACAATAGCTATTAAACAGTCATGGGCACTCTACTTTGATGGTTCCTACACTCAACATGGCTCAGGAGTAGGGATTAATTTTATTACACCGCAAGGACATACAATTCTAAAATCTTATCTGCTAATGTTCCCTTGCACAAACAACATAGATGAGTATGAGGCACTATTAATTGGCATGAGAATTGCAGTAGACTGGAAAATCATAGAACTTCAAGTTTTTGGTGATTCACAACTTGTTATAAATCAAATCAATGATGAATATTATACTAATGATGACAAGTTAATACCTTACAAAAGGATGGTGGATGATTTCAAGAAATACTTTGTTGATATCAAGTTCATACAAATTCCATGTATTGATAATAAAGCAGCTGATGCTATGGCTACAATCGCATCTCTACTCCAGTTGTCAGACAATCAAGCATGGTATGATGTCTTGGTGGAACAATTGTTTTCTCCCACCTATGAAAATCCAGAAACTCAAATTATTTTCCACTTAACTAGTTCTGATTCTCCCTTGTATGGCCAAATTTAAACTTACCTAAAGGATAGTATTTTACCTTTAGATTTGTCTAGAAATCAGAAAATAAATTTCATCCGTCAATCCTCTTGTTACACCTTAATTGCTGACGTCTTATACCAGTGTGGTCTGGATGGTACCCTCCTTAGATGTCTCAAACACAATGAATCGGAAAGGGCCTTACAAGAGGTATATGGTGGCATTTGTGGGACACATTCGAGTGGACTAACCTTAGTAGAGAAACTTGTTAGATTGGGTTACTACTGGCCGACCATGGAGAAAGAATCATTCATCTTTGTGAAAAAATGTGCAAAATGTTAGATTCATGGGAATCTCATTCATGCTCTTGCTCAGGAATTACAACCCTTCATTACTGGCAAACAAATCTCTTCATTCATTTTGAACTATATCATCTGTCGATATGGTATTCCCAACTCCATTATCACAGACAATGGAAGACCCTTTAAAAATAAGGATGTTGATGAACTATGTGAAATATTTTGCATCCAACACAGGTTCTCTACACCTTACTATCCACAAGGAATTGGTCAAGCTAAAGCTTCAAACAAAACAATTTTGAAGATTTTGAAGATTTTGAAGAAAACAATGAATGAGGTAGGTCATGATTGGCATGTCCAATTAAATCCAGCATTGTGGGCATATAGAACAAGTATTCACACCAACAGGTGCTACCCATATGCTTTGGTCTATGGAGCATAAGCTATTCTACCACTAGAAGTTGAGATTCCCTCACTTCGAGTATCACTAAAGGGGTTGATCAATGATGAAGACTACAGAGTATCAAGGTTGTAAGAGCTGGAATTGCTTGATGAACAACATCAAACTATAGTTAATCATCTAAAGGGGTATCAATAGATTATGTCCCACTACTACAATCAAAGAGTCAAACCAAAAATTTTTCAAGTGGGTGACTTGGTTCTCAAGGAAAATCCTCATAATCAGCAGGATCGGGAAAAGAAAGGTAAGTTCGAACCTAATTGCTTGGGCCCGTTCATTATCATTGGAGCATGTGGATTGGGAGCATATCAGTTGTCAACATCAGAAGGGGACCTGTTTGAAGATCGGACCAACAACATTCATCTGAAGAGGTTTTATGCCTGAAAAATATCAAAAAGAATAGAAAAAGAGCAAAAAACACAAAAAAATTAAAAAGAGTAAAAAACACAAAAAAAATCAAAAAGAGGAAAAAATTGTTGCCTTGATGAAAACCTGGCAAACAGGCATCTTAGTAACAACAAAAAAATCATAAAATCAAGAAAAAGTGCAATAAAAACAAATGGTGAAAACCTGACAAACATGCATTGTTTGTGATTTTGTTTGGCTCTCTCATCTATTAGGATACATTCTGCATATCCATCTTTCATCGGCATCACATACATGCCTCAACATAACGTTCACATCATACATCCATACATCTCCTTGAAATGACAAGGATTTCATCATGGCTTGATGATTAGGGTTATCCTTAGCAGTAGTTGTGTCTAGTAGGAGTTAGAGTACAAGGTCATTAGGGGGCAATTCACTTTTTGGAGCTTTCTAGCAGGAAAATGGCAACATGTGTCAAGAATCAGAATATCAAAAACAACAAACTTGTCCAATTAAATTGAGTCTACATGACTCTTTGACAGACAATTGAAACAAATTTGATGATCTTAATTTGACTAAAATAAATGACAAACTTAAAGCGTAAGTTGAATTGTTGTTTTAACATTTGATGACATCATATCTTTGGAGTGGTTCAATGATGTACTGAACTAGAATCACAAGGAAGGAGTATGATTTTTCTTTGCTTGTTTTCTGTAAGCTAATCACTAGTATTGTGAAAATTTGTCATGGGACATGTTCTACAACGTATCATTGATGACATTTTGGAATTTGCATAAGAAAATGGTTAACTTTTGTCTGTTTATGCAAACAATACTCAGGTCATCTTGGTTCAATTATACCTCGATGCTTGTATTAACTTGCTATATCAAACATCATGAAAGCAGTACTCAGGTCATCATTGGTGCTAACATACCCTTTGATGCTTGTACTAACTTTCAACATATCAAAAGGTTCAATGATGAAAATCAAGCGCAGTATGGAATGAAAAAAAAGAGAATGGTTATTACTACATTCTAGGACTACATGATTCATTTAGATTTGCATTTTGGAGGCTGTTTAAAGTAGATTTTTGAAGGTTGGTAGAATTCTCATATATCTTTTCAGACAACAATTGAGTACACTTGGAAATTTATTGCATCACATCACATTATTATTCATTACATATCTATTCATTTAGGATATCCTTATCATTCATTGCATTACTTTCCATTTTCACATCATTCCATTATCATTATTTATCGATCTTATTTAGTTCATCATGATCATTATCCATCTTTACATATCATTTTCATCTCATATGCATAGTCATTCATTAAGTACAATATCATTCATTGATCATTCATTTCATATTATATCATTTTCACAACATTTTATTTGTATTCGTTTCACATCATTTTACATAAATCTACATTGATAAAAGAAATATTGCATTCATTTCATTCATTTTCATATCATCATTTAGGTTATCATTTTCATATCAATTGCATCATATCATTAGGTATTATTACATTATCATATTATTCTATTATGTATCATTTCGTTATCATTCATTCATTTCATTTTCCAAGATCATTATCATCATATCATTTATTTATCATTATTCACCAATTCATATCATTATCATTATTATTCATTTTAATTCATATATATCTCATGTCATTTTCATATCATGTGCATATCATTTTTAGGACATATCATCTCATTAAAATCATACATCTTACATTCATTACATACATCATGAAAGAAAATCATTTAGATTGCATCATATATCATCATGTTAGAAATCATTTCATAATAAAACATTCTACATCATATCATCATTGCATCATCATACATAAAATAAAAGCATCATCATTTACATTGCATCATCATTTGCATATATCATCATTCATAATCATAAGCATCATAACATATAGAAATAAAATGCATACATAAATCTATAACACATGCATGTCAAATCACCACTGCATATCATAAATCTCATCAAAACAAATGTCTAGGGGTACAATGATATCAAATGTTTCAACAAGATATATAAAATATAATGGTAGGATGTATCAATCAATCATCACTGCGGAGCATCCAACCGTGGCACATGGCTACTACTATCTCCCGAGGTGGTAGGTCTTACTGGATCTCTACTCCCAGAAGCTCTGATCTCTCATCTGACTGGCTAACCAACACTCCTAGTGGCACTCCTGGTATGGCTATGTGAATGGGTCCGAGACCGAGTACCTGACTCTGTGTAGGAAATCCTCCTCTCGGGTGGCACTGCCTCAAAATATCTCATCATATAATACTCAAACTCCCGAGCGGTGTCTAATCCCTCTGCTACAACCTCTCCAATAGAGGTGCTCTCAACTGATCTCAGGAGTCTCTCAGCTACCCCCTCAGCCTGTATGCATCACTCTTAAAAGCTATCTCACTCTGCTATAAGCTGAGCTACCTGTGGGTCAGGAGGTGGTGGTAGTGTAACCTGTGCCTGTAGGTGGCTGATAGTCACCTGTGCCTATGCTAACTAACTCTGAAGAGTCTGAACCTTTTCCTGGAAGGTATCCATCTATCCCTATGAAGGAGCCCTGATAATGATCTGTGGGGCCGAAGTACTCAGCTGATCCACCACTCTCATTGTCTAAGGCCTCGTCCTGAATGGTACATCAAAGAAGAACCTCTGACCTCCACTCCCATCACCTCTGTCATCCCCACTGTTATCATCACTATCATCCGAGCTGCCTGAATTCTCCACCTCCTCCTCCTCCTCATCAACATCCATAGCCTCCACACCCTCTACCTCTGCTGGTACTTGTGCTTGACCCTGTGGCTTCCTTGTCGCTGCCTGTGCCTATGGCTACCGTCATGCCCACTATATAACTGGTCCTCCCAATAACGAGGCAGGCTCCTTTGGGCTTGTAAATCTCAGAAAGGGATGTGTATAGAAGTAAGCTGCATACTCATTTGTCATCCCTACATCTATCACCTCTAGATGTATTGCCCAATAATATGGCTGTAGATCTGCATACTCTGCTCTGGCAACCTCTATCATCACAAATGGACCGCACTCTAGCACATCCTCCCAACGCTTGACATAGTGTGCCACACCCTATGGCATCATTTGTACTAACCCGTATTGTCTCAGGACCCTCATAACTAGGAACCGCTCAATAATAAATGGGGTACAACCAATCAATTACCTTGATCTCGTGCAGTAGGGTAGCTCTACATCATCAACCTCCCAGGGATCACAATCCATATATGGTCTCTAGATGACTGTATCCATGTCATCTAACACACGTCGCTAGTACTCTAACTTGCCCAACATCGGCTAGACAAGGGGACCTGTGTAGGCATAAATGTATGGATGGCCAAGTGGGCGATCTCTCCGAACAATGGAGCGGGTAATTGCAAAATACTCGCATGCCCATATTTGTAAAAGAGTAACTCCACATGGGAGACTCTTCCCATCTCTGTACATGACCTGATGCAGATTGTGGTACAGATGAGCAAGCATGCATGAACCCCATGCATATCTAGTCCGATGGAGAAGCATATCCTCCAAGATTTGACCCCAACCAACTGATAGTCCCTTTGACCTACGATCAGGACAAAGGAAACCACCGGTGAAACCTGCTAACACCGAAGGCAGCGGGGCATAACTCTCCACCATATCCTTCTAGGAAATCTCATACCTACCTGCATGAGGATCTTGAAAGAATCATCTCAGTGCATCAGTCCCTCCAATCTCCTTGTGATCATAGATCACAAGCTCACCAACTACAGGGATACCCAAAATCCTATATACATCCTCGAGTGTCACGGTAATCTCTGTTGTAGGCAGATGAAAGGTGTTATGCTCACTATGCCACCTCTCAGCTAGTGCCGTCAATAGTGCCCTATTGATCCTATACTATAGGATCCTCAACAATGGACTCAACCCACACTGGTATATCACCTCTAGATCAACCTGGGACAGTCGGGGAACCAAGTCCCATGTGCGAGGAAATCTCTCTCTGATCTGGAGGAGGTTAAATTCCTCCTTTATAACATTAAAAACAATCATGTAAATCAATCAACAGGGAATTTTTAACATTATCCAATCAAATTTGTACATCAATCAACAAATTATCAATCTATTTGTCTTTTCAGCAAGCATGAAAGAAAATACATTAATCAATCAATCATATCAACATCAACATCAACAATCAGTTCAAAATATTATTTGTTCTTCAAGCAGGAAGGCAAATAAATCCTAATCTATTTATTTTTCATGTAGGAAAGAAAATTTATCAACATATCTACTATTTGTCTTTCAATCACGAAAGAAAATTTATCTTTTTCTACTATTTGTTTTTCATTCACACATGAAAAAAATTTAACAGTCAATTGAATCAACATCTATCATTACTATTTTTCTTTCAATCGGGAAAGAAAATTTATCAATCATCTCTACTATTTGTCTTTCAAGCAGGAAAGAAAATTTATCGTATCATTACTCAAATCGGGTTAATCTATCATGATGTTATTCAAAAGCATAAAATCAATTGTCTAATATAGCAACGATCATCAAGCAGATATCAATTTCACTTCAAAAATTCAGCAATCGGGAAAATTCATGGATGCGCTAAAACAGTCATTCAATGCGCTAAAATGGCCAATGCGCTACTTTAATCCATGGATGTGGTAAAACAGAGGCGCAATACGTTACTTCATCTATGCACGATTCTATCTAGTCTATGCGCTAAAACAGACTTTGGATGTGCTAAAGCACCTATGCGCTATTCTATCATGCGAATGCGCTACATTATCCCATCAATGCACTAATCTAGCCTTTGCACTAATCTAGCATCCTACGTGGACATATTTCATGGATGTGCTACTTGAGGTATCCTATGTGCTATTGTATGCTATGCGCTAATCTACAAATCTATGCGCTACTTTGTATGCGTGACTCTATCTATCCTATGCGCTAAACTATGGCTCATATGTGCTAAAGTTCAAACCTATGTGCTAAAGCAGCGTGTCAAAAATTTAGAAAATCGAAAAAATTCATAAAAATAAATAAAAAAATTGATGGCAGAGGATCAAGTCAACTTACCGGAGGTTCATACGCAGCTGGTCTCTGATAACGACGGGCTCGCTTGAATCGGTGGAACTCGTAGTGGGTCAGCATCTTGTTTTTATCTCTTAGAGCTCTGAAATTTACCACAAGTTACTATTCAAATGACAATGACTTTTCACTTTTTCCACCTTTTAAGGGGGTAAAAATGAGAAATTATTATTATTTTTACTATGCAAAGTGCTATTTCGAGAGCTAAATCGCTAAATCTCTCAGAAAATGATTTAAAGTATTTTGAATCATCCTCATCATCATTCACATCACATGACTTATCTCTCAAGGGGGCATATAGCATCAGTAAATTTTCAAATTAAGAGGAAAAATTCTTTAAAGTAATGCGTAAAACACATCACTTCAAAGAGGGGCAAAATGTATACATCTAAAAATGGTCACGGTAAATGAAACCTGTTAATTAATTAAATATGAATTATTTAATTAATATTCTAAAGTCATCTACATGTAAATAAATTTAATTATTTATTTATATCGTTCTGTTTTCTAAATTCTTCTAGTTTAATTAAATAAATAAGTTTATTTAATTATTGCTATTATTCCTCTTAATTAAATAAAATAAATTACATAATTTATTTATTTAATTATCATTCTATTTCTAAGTTTGAATATTTAAATTCGAGCAAATGAAATATTCCTCTAATTCATCCTTCACTTCACATTCACATTAAATATTTTATATTTAATATCTTTTTCACCTTTCACATAATTAAATATTGAAAATATTTAATTACACATCTTTTTCACCTCTCACATAATTAAATATTAATTATTTAAGTATGGAATTTTCCAAAATATATGTCACATATAATTAAATAAATTTATTTATTTAATTGGCATTTATCCTCAATTTACAACTAACTTTTCAATAAATGAAAAGACAAAGAGCATGTTTGTCTCCATTTTTGAATGAAGATAGTTTCGTGGGTTGAAAACATTCTCCATCTTCCTCTCAACCTTCCACCTTTGTCTCAACTTCCATAATCTCACATTGTTCATCTTGATAGGTTTGAAACTCAACCGTTGATCTTCGCCAACTAGATTTTTGCCTTCCAAAAATCTATAAATATAGCCTTTTCGTAAGTAGCTTTCATCCTAGATTTTATGCGTAGTTACTATAGTTGCATTCAAATCAACATATCAACATTTAAGCAATCTCATATCATAGAATTTTAGCATTTCAAGTTTATAAGCATAGTTTAAATCATATAGCAATGAGCATGCATGCTACATAACATCTCATTCTCCCAAGTTGCCATTTCAACAAGCTGCTGCTTACACAACTGAGAGCCAGTAACTTTAATCAAATCCTTGGAGATAGAGGACAATGGGATGCATTTGAAGGAGCTGATGTTATTTAGAGTTTGCATTTGACTTTTATAAATTAGTTTCTTTCAATTTAATGTTTCATTGATGTGTTAGTTTACTTCCTATTTAATCCACATATTCTAACAACACAACTATAATTACAAGGATGAGATATTGAGGGCTATATAGTTAAACCCTATGGGAATTAACCCTCTTGATCTAGTCACCAAGACATGAACATGTTCAAGTAGTGAAAGAGTTTAATAATATCTCATGAAATCATCATAATAAGAGATTGATAAATCTTATATTGTAGTGCATTTTTTATATACCAATATGGTCACCTATCTTAAAATATTGTGTGACGTATCTCTAAACAAACTGAGGGTATCTTGTAAATTTAAGATAAACTAAGTGTGCAATATTGTCAATAAATTAGAAAATATCTAGTTAGCGAAAGTATATTAGCATTATGATTCATAAAACACTATTAAGGATAGATATGGGATGGACCTAACAATTATATTAGTTGAAACTAGAGAACTCAATACTTTAGGTTTATTTGTATGATTAAGGTAACTAAATACATTGGACTAGTAAAAGATATTGATGATAATTATAGGGTCAATATAGATGTGTGTGTCTAAGGGTGAATTGGACAGGGTGACATTAGATCAATTTACAATGTAAGGATAACCTAAAATATATAAATGATTAAATTAGGGATAATTTTTATTTCTTTGTAACTTTTTGACGATTAAAGGAAATGTATCTCAAAATATTTTACTTAATTATGAAGGCTGAAACATATGGTTATTTGGGATATTTTAATTTGGGTTATATAGTATGATAGGTAGATATGATTTATCATTTTATGCTTGAACAATTTAATATGCAAAAAGGTAAAATTGAGAATGCAAATTTAGATAAAGTGCAATGAAATGATATCTAGAATAATTAGATAATTGCTTATAATTAATTAATGTTTACATTCACGTTGCATGAATTAAATGAAGTATGCCCTGGGTAATCAAGGAACTATGAACCTTGAATATTAGGTTTAATTGGGAATTAGATGGATTGATGGAAGGTAATGGTTTTTTATTAAAATTGAGTTGTAAATATATGTATATGTGGTTGTTTAATTACCTTGCTTCAACTATGATGATTATTGAACATATTAACATGTGGCATTGAGTTTGTAGGTATAATTCCATGGCCTATGGAATCATAGATCTCTCAGGAACCCTATGTGATTGAACTATGAAACCAAGACCAAAGTCAATATGGAGGGACAATAGTCTCATTTGTAATGTGATTTATTTTGTAATGTTATGTGTGAATGTGTTGTGATTTATTTTAATTGTAAAGATAATTATGAATGTTATTTTTTGATGCTTATTTAATTTAATGTTACTCCAAGGATGTGAGTTGGTATCCTAGGTGGGAAATTTTAGATGCCTTATTTTATGGGGTTTTTGAGGGTCTTTAAAGATAATTTTTAATTATTTTCTTGGTTTTTGGTACCTTAGGGTAAGTACCTATGGGTACAGGGTTCTTTTACACCACAAACTTGGTCAAAGACCTTGATTTGACCCCCCTTAATGGCCCATTAATAGAAGTGACGAAACTAAGGTCTTGGTATGAGGAAGGAATGACTTGTAGTGTCTCATTCCCATTCCCATAAGTTAATTTATGGATCTAAGGAAGCAAAAAAGGACTCACATGTGTGAGAATCCTTTGTAAGATACCATGGGAAGAGTTCCCAAGTACACTCCCCCATCTCCCAAAAAGGTCTCACACATGTGTGAGCACTTGTGGGAGAGTATGCTCGAGGGAGGAATGAGAGAGTGAAAGGTGTCACTCCCTCATTCATGAAACTCAAATTAGGGTTTGAACTATATTACTCTCAAATGGGAATGAGAAAGGGGATTCTTTTCTTTGCTTCTTGTTTTTAGGTTTTGAGGAGTTCTTGGCTTTCCTTGGGAAAAAGGATTGGAAGGAGTTGGAGTGAATATGATCTCAAATTAACCTCTCCATTTTTGAGGGGCTAAAGAAGATAAGATTTCTTGGATTCTTTATTTATTTAATAAGGTATTTGAAAGAAGTTTAGAGTTTATGGGTAATGCTTCATTTTTTTGAATTTGTGTGTTTCTGGTTCCATTATATTATAAATGTGAGATGGGATGCTAGGGATAAACTCACTCTCATGGATAGAGCATCCCTAGTTTATGTGTATGATAAAGAAATGGGATTTTGGGATTGGGATGGAAAAATAGATCAAGGGATGCATATGTTTATTTAAATTTTGGATGTTGTTTCATTATGATTGTAAACATTGTATGATCTTATGTGTAAACCAATTCTTAGAGAGATCTCCTAGATTAGGGGTGACCTATGAGTAGGTCAATGGTTGGGAGATGAGAAACCTATAGATATTGGTATATTTTTGTGGTATTATCTAGGTATGAGAGACAATGGAGAAACAAACCAAGTTATACGAAAAAGGAGATGTTTACTTATTTTCCTTATTGTAGTATGTTAGATAAAAGTGTAGAAATTATCTTTTTAAAAGGGGTGTTTGTACCCTTTTATAAGTGTCAAAACCTTTTGTATAAATAATGAGATTTATTTATGTTCATCTTTAATGCTATAGATTTTGAAAAATCAATTAATAAATGAAAATCCTAGTATGTTTTATTTCTATGCATTCTAATTTATTAATAAATTTGAAAAATACCTTGTTATCTCTATAGTTTCATCTCCAATATGTTCCTCTTGTAGGTCATGTTAGTGACTTCACAATACATACATATAATAGAAATAAATATACATAGTGATACAAATCATTATTAGGATCAATAGCCTATTCATAAGATTCCTGGTTGGATTTATATTTGAGTCTCTAAAATGTATTTGGAAAGATTTAAATATGTGCACATAAAAGAATAAAACTTGTAAATAGTATTTTTTTAAAAAGGGGTAAAAACTTTATTGAAATCAAGAAATTAATAGTACAAAAGGATTAGGGAACCGACAGGCTCCCACGAAGTAAAACACCATAACATCTACCCAAAACAAAAACCACCACCCAAACAACCAGCAACATCTTATCTCTCCATATCATCAACAATGACCCTTTCTAAATCCTTATAATATTCAGGGGATAACTGTCCCCATCCCTCAACCTTCCAATCATCCTCATGTTCTGAAGCCCACTTAGCCAAACTGTCAACAACCCTATTCCATTCCCACAAAATATGGGAAAAAGACACCACTTCCAATGTAGAGCACCTCTGCAAAATATAATGAACCACCAACACAATTTTCCAATTGACCTTAGCTAACTTTTCCTCTTGCAACATACTATCAATAATTTGTGAGTCAGATTCACATATAATCCTATGCCAACCCAAGGCAAATGCATGCTCAATAGCCCAAAGAATTTCCAACCCCTCCATAAATTTGTGATACTATCGACCTTTATAAAAGGAGAAAAAGAAAATAACCAAACCAGAATAGTCTCTTCCAATTCCACCAATCCCAACAGGCCCAGGATTGCCCCTAGAGGAACCATCTATATTAATCTTGAGAAAATCCGTAAGAGAAGGAAACCATCTTCTAACCATTTGAACATTCTTTTTAGCCCTCCTACCTCTTTTGACACAAGTAGAGACAAGAGTCAACCCCTACGAGCCCAATCTATTCACAATCTCATCATCAATTCTTTCCAATGGAAAATCCACTTCACATTTGGCTTCCACCATCTCTTGGATCATACCAAATTTTTTGTGTCAAACCTATTGAACCTTAAACCTATCCCCACTAAAAATCCTATGATTCCTTTCCAACCAAGTTTTCCAAAGGATGAATGTAGGAACAATGCACCACACAATCTAGAGAAAAGATGCTTGGGAAGGGGGTCTACCCAGACTGCTCTTGAAATCAACAAGGGAAGAAGAATGAACACAAGGATGTTTCTAAACCTCCCACCACAAATTCTAGAGCTGCATAGAATAAGGACAACAAAAAAAAAAATGGGAAGAATCCTCTTCACTGCAGTCGCAAAGAAAACAAATAGAGAGACCCTGGAAACCGTGCTTCTGAAGATTGTCCCAAATCAAACATATATTCCAAGCTAGAGTCCACAAAAAAAAATTACACTGTGACCATGAAAACTTGTTCCACACATGTTTCCACCAAGGGACCTCCACCCTCCCAAACCTGTAGGATTCAGGCACCAAGCCATAATATCTTTATCCCTGAGATAACTGCATTGTCTACTAGCCAAAATCTTTTGAAGCTCAGTGCAATCCTCCTCAAACCCAATAGTAGGCCATTCACAAGTATCCTTCCAACTAGCCACCTCCATCTACCCACAAGGATAAAAATTCTTAAAATCACTCACCCTTGACCAATCGGTCTCCAAGAAGCATTGAAAAAGATTCACCAAATTAGGATATTGGTGCAAAATGGGGGAAAATCCATCCCAAGAACCGGGAAAAAAGAGAGCCTCAGTCCCCTTATTACAAATCCAAAAAAAAACCTCCTTGATTAGCACATCCCCTTTCTTAAGCATTCCCCAGATCACCGAACCTTTCCCCACCAGAGGATACCTAGGAAGCTCCTCTTTAAAAACCCTCATAAGGTACTTGTGAGATAAAATCTTGGCCCAGATATGATCTTGCTCCACACACCACCTCCAGTAAAGCTTTGCAGCCAACTCCAGCCCAGATGAAGTCGACTGCCTCAATCCAAGACCCCCAAACTACCTCGAGATACACACAATATCCCACTTTACCAGGCTCCACTTGGAAGAGGACAAGCTACCCCCCATAAGAATTTCCTAGCTAGAGAATCCAAATCCTTCACAAACCCAACAGGAGCCACTTATAGCATGCACTTGTAAAATGGAAGATCCTGCACCACAAACTTTAGCAAATGAGCACGACCAATAAAGGACAACAATCTATGAGTCCAATGATTAACCTTCACCTAGAACTTGTCTAGAATATTTTGGCACATATCCTTGGGAGGTTTACCAATAGTAATAGGAATACCAAGATAAGTTAAAGGGAGAGAACCAATCTGAAACCTCAAGATATGATCAATCCTTTGCTGAATCAGCCTCAAAGTATTGAAGAAAAAAATGGAATATTTATCTTCATTAATCCTTTGACCAAAAGCAGCCAGATAGATATCCAAAGCCTTGCACAGATTCATGGCTTCTCTGATCTTAGCCATACCCATCAAGGTAGTACCGTCCATAAATTGTAGGTGAGATTGAGGAGGAAAATAATTTCCCCACTCCCATCCCTAAATAACACCCAACTCCACTTTATGTTTCACCAATCTCCCCATGCCTTCAACAAGAAGAATAAATAAATAAGGAGAGAGAGGATCCCTCTGCCGAAGGCCTGTAGAAGCACTAAAAAGAGAAGAAGGCTAACCATTTATCAAAACCAAGAAATAAGTGGAAGTAACACAACACATAACCCATTGGACCCACTCCTCCACAAAATCAAAAGCAATAATAATTTTTTTGCAAGAAGGACCACTTCACTCTATCATATGCCTTTGCCATATCAAGCTTGATGAAGATAGCCTTTTCTGTTGAGGATGCCATGGAATGGATGGTTTTCGTAGCAATGACCACCCCATCCAGAATTTTGATGATCCTCCACAAAACCACTCTATTCCTCAGAGATGAGCCCTCTAAGACATTGATTCAACCTTTCAACAATAAGCTTGGAAATGATTTTATACACCACATTACAAAAAGAGATGGGACGAAATTGACTCAGATGATCCACCCCCTTCACATTTGGGAATGAGAGAAAGGAATGTAGAGTTCAAAGCCTACAACATCTGCTTATTCCTTTGAGACTCATGAACCACCTCTAATAGGTCTAGCTTAATGATATCCAAAAATTCTTGATAAAATTCAATTAGAAAGCCATCAAGACCCGAGGCTTTCCCTTTCTTCATTTGGAAAAAAATAGCATCCAATTCCACCATTGAGATGTTGCCCAGAAGATTCTCATTCATCTTCCCAGTAACCAAAGAGGGGATACAAGATAAAAATTGATTTTCTTCCACCAAACCTTCCTAAGAATCCTCTCTAAATAAAGAAGCAAAGAACTATGAAGCTTCTCTAGACAAATATTGCCAATAAAATAAATGCTCACCCCTGTCATTCACAAGAATAGGCATGGAATTTCCATGTATCTTGGCCTTCATCGAGTGGAAGAAGAAAGCGGTGTTTATGTCTCCCTCCTATAACCACTCAACTCAATCCTTTTATCTCTAATAGATTTGCTCACGTAGCTCACACTCTTCCAATGCTTTCAAGGCCTTTGCCTCCTCTCTAAGAAAATCCTCAGAAAGACCAAATTCCCTTATCTCTTGAGTGATAGCATCCAAATCAGCTTGAACAACAACCTTAGCATGAAAAATATTGCCAAAGAACTGCCTATTCCACCTTTTGAGATGATACTTAACATATTACAGTAGTTTGGAAAAAGAATACATAGCAGTGCCATAAGCAAGTCTTCCGCTCCACCACCATTCAACGACATGCACTGGAAAGAAGAATCTCTTAACCACATAAGCTGGAACTTGAAAGAGGGGGACCAAGCAATACAAGATGAAGTAGAAAAAAGGAGCAAGGATTCAAATAGAATTAATATGAGACCATAATAATTTATTACCAGGATAATTAGTGGGAACATAGACGTTTGAGAGAATAATAGTTTTTCCTAACTCCAGACTTGAAGCAACCACTGAGATGGAAGACTTGGAGGACATCCACCAAAGAGGATGAATCTTCAATGGGTTCCAAAGACAAGACACACCCCTAGCATTCCCATGAGCCCCAATACACTGGTAGTCACCCCATCCCCATAGCTTAGGCCACAAACCAATCATACCTTCAATATTTAACTTAGTCTCTTGTAAAAAAATAACATCAAGAGAATGAGTTCTCACCAAATCATGAACAAATTTTTGTCTAAGGCCACTGTTCAAGCCCCTTACATTCCAAGAGAGGATGATCATTTTGGAGGGCTATAAAAATGGGAATCTAGCGTATTAATAGATCTAGGCTTCACCAATGTCTCCCCCATCAACTTTATTTTTTCCAAATCCCTCTTTCTCCCAACTTTAGAAGATTTCTCAGTAGCCCCTTTCTTTTGGTCCTTCTGAAGAATTTCCAACAAAGGAGAAGCATTGCTTCCTTTTACTGAATTAGGCCCCAATTTCACCAATGGAGTAGAGATCTCTCCCTCCCCCATCTTTGTATCCACAAGAGGCTCAGACCTCCCATGAACCACCAAAATCCGATTTGTTTCCTTTTACAAAGCCCTAGTCTCTTGGGAAATTCTGGATTCAGTCTAGATAAATTCCTTCCTCAACCTCATCTGAAATACCTTGCTCCATAAGCATCATTCCCAGATTCACCTCCTATTGACTAAGGTCATCTAGAGTCCTCTTTTGACCCCAGTTCCTATTACGAGCCTTAACAAGAAAAAAACCCTCCCTGCCAACAACATCTCCAGGAACAGGTTCCTTTCCTTTTTCCACCTTAGGAGGATTGCGAGAAGGCTAAGCAGTCTGAGATACAAAGGGTTTGGATTTCAAGCATCTCCTCTATAGATGGCCATATTCATGACAAAGATGGCAACAAAACGGAAATGTCTCATAATCTAGCTATTGCACCCAAGAACATGCACCCATACAAATTTCCAAAGAGTCCAGAATAGGGTTATTTAAATCCATCTCAACACAAATACGAGCAAAATTCATTGCCTTTCTATCCCAATTTTTTTGAGAAGTACCCACCGGTTTCCACAACAATAAAGCAACTCGATGCAAGATTTCATTGCACCAATATTCAACTAGATATCTAGGGAGCCGAAATCCAAACTAGCACTCGATTTGGAATTTCCTCTGAAGGATCAAAACCTGCATGTCAGTGTTTAATAAATAATCCAATCTGGTTGTTGAATTAAGGTCCACCTTTAAACACTCTATTGTGATCCACCATGCAATTAAATGTCACCATGAAGTAACTATTTGTAAGAAACATTATTTCCATCTCACCCTCCAGGGACTAGGTACAATGAGCCCACGACTCTAAAAATTGAAGTGAAATCCTCATTCCCAAAAATTTACAGAGAAAAGCATGCTTCAAGTAATACTCAATATCCTTCGAAATTGATTCTGGTTGAATCATTATAACTGACCTATCTTTTCTTCATTCTAGGAACCCATTAATTTTTGGAATATGAGGACCTCTAGATGGAGTTACTCCTCCATTACTTGAATCATTTGAAAACAAAATATTCTCAAAAACCCTTGATGAATGATTTGGAGAGGAAGCCCCAAATGTAGTATGAAAAATCCATAGGGGATTTGACCCTCGATGTATCTCCCAGAGCCATAAACAAAAACCAACACACCCTTAAACCCCCACACAAAAACTCCACTCAAACACCACAGCCTACCTACCGACGCCAAGAACGGAGGGATGCAAAGAAGGCCGGAAATGCCAAAATTTACACGCAGCAACAATAAGAATAAGTCTGACCACATCCCCAATCAATAGCCAAATAGCTCCCACCCCACACTCTTCAATCACCCTAACCCCATAACTCACTAGCCAATGCACAAAGAACCACACCCAACAAGTGAACGAAGGCATGCAAGAATAGATCAACCTCATGCAGGCCACACCCAACACAAGGTGATAGGCTCCTGCAATGACACTATCCTCCCAAGACAGACTACCTTCAAATCTCACAAAATCGGTAACTTGTAAATAGTCTTCAAGATAAACATAAAGAAATATATAATGTGCATATTTAAAGACATAAATTAAAAAAAAATCATACATATATGAGAATATATATAGATATATATATATATATATTTATATGAGAATATATATATATATTTTAAAGTTTAATAAATATTTTTTCAAATTAATATATATATATACATATGTAAAAATTTAATATATTATAAATATATACTAAGTTAAAAGCCACTATTTTTAGTTTAAAATTATTTATATGTATGCATACATACATACATACATACATATATATGAACAAGGAGTCATAGTAGGGTTTATCTCCTACTGTGACCCCTACAGGGAGCTCAGCTCCTTAGGGATTCGTAGAATCCCAAGAGAGATGTAGCCTCCCAAAGGGAGCCATATTGGCATCTTAATAAGAGTTATGACCTCCCCTGAAAGCACTTAGCTACAAAAATTTATTTCAATACATTTTTGTTTGTTGTAGTCCAAAATTATTTATACTATTATTTGTATGAATTTATATATAAAACATTATGTATATACACTTTCTACAAAACAAGTTGTATTATAAGTTATATATATTCAAATGGACATGTAATTACAAATATATATACAAATAAAAAAATATAAATATATATGCAAATATATTATTGTATATTCAACAACCAAAAATAAAATAAAACAAAAAAAATTAGGTTGTGTGTTTTGAATTAGTGCAAATGGTGTATTCAAAGATACAATATACATATATAAAAACATATAAATGCACACCTATTACTCACTATGTATGGATTAAACCAAGTAAATAGAAGGGCAGATGGTTGCATTCTAGTTCTATCCTGCCCATAATATTTTCCTCTCCAAACATGCAAGTGCAAACCAAATAGAAAATGAAAGAAAATATGTTTAAATGTACATTATTGTGATTTCGGGTTCACCTTGGTAGCCCTAAGATCTAAGGGCTGATATTAACTCACATCTAATGGTTAGGAATGAGTGCACATTCCATTAAGCTCTAATATGTGTTTATTTTATTTAAACTCACTTTAACAATAAATTAGCCCATGGTGGGGGATAACATAGTTAGGACCCTTAACTTTAAGTTGTGACTTAAAAGTTGCTTTAATAACATTTAAATATTCAAATTGAAACTTTATAAGATAATTAAAGTCACTTTTGTAATATTTAAATATATACTTTGAAACTTTAAAACATAACTAAATTTACTTTTGAAATAATTAGTTGTGCCTTTGAAATTTTATACAAGTAATTCCATTAATTTAGGTTAAACCAATGCCCTCATAATTTTAACTAGATCATGAGACTCTTTTATATATTTAGAACACAAATTTATCCAAATGGGTTAATCTTTCTAAAAATAAATTGAGAATAAACATTTGATATAAATTTAAATGGGTTTTATGAATTAGATTGATGTAGTTCCTATTGGACTAACCACCAATGTTTCCCTTTGGATTCAAGACATGGACTAATCACATCTCGTGGATCCATTTACCTCTGGCATTTGTATTGGGCATTAACAGGTCAATATTTTGGCACAACGACAAAAGTGTTCCAACAAATGGTATCAAAGCCAAGTTGCAGGTTTGAATCACCTGAGGGGGATCATTGGATGAATAATTAATATCACTTTTTGGATTTGTGACATCGACTAACTACCTCTCGTGGATCCATTTATCTCTAGTGTTTTTATTGGACATTAATAGGTCGATCTTTTGGTGCAATGGAAAATGTGTTTCAACAGTTCCCTTATGAATTCAAATTATTATCAAATTTAAACAAACTAACCTAAGTTCTTGAGTTTGGTGTTTAGTCATTGATTGAAAAGGAGTCTTTGGTATTGAAAGAAACATAGGTTCAAATTATTTATTTTACCATAGAGGATTAAGATTTGAATTATTGAAAAGATATAAGTAAATAACTATGGGAGACATTAATTATCCTAATTCCCTTGAAGGGGAGATATGTGAGCATATAATTATATTCTAATAATTAACCAAGCCAAGATTTAACTTGGGAAATTAATTTCCTTCAAACTCATTGGATGGCTAACTAATGTATGATCGATTGAACCTAAGGAATTCACAACAAAAAATATTAATTAACCTTTGGTATTGATGCTAATATTAAAAAGTACCTTGGATAGATCAAAATATATGTATTAGGATTAATCCTAGAAGGATTAAAAGGAACGTTTGCTAGTAAACCCTAGATGTCATCATATGGAAAAAAGCCTTAGAACTAACCTATACACTTTAGGAGATTACATAATGATGTAGGATCATCCTTGGTTCTTGGAAATCTTGCATCAACCAAAAATATTTTCATTCATTTCTTGTTTTTTGTTCAGTTCTTTCACAATCCAAGTTGGTGGATCCGGTGTTTCATTGTGCTTGCTCACCAGATCTCGCATACCTAGGGTTTCATAGTGGACATGTTCAATTACCTTATTCCAAGTTTTTAGCTTGATTGGATCTTTTTCTAGAAAGTTATCGCTTTCAGATTGAGTGATAGTTTTTGGAACTGGCCCAAAAATAATTTTAGACCTAACAGCTAGTTGGATCGATTGCGAATCTCACCCATAGCTTGTAGATCCTCATGGTGTGTTTCAGTTTGTTTCATGAAGTGTACCCGACCTTAATTTTAGGTCCACACTTCATCATATGCATCTACCGTGAATGGAGTTCAAATTTGAGGCTGACCAGTTCTTGCACACGTTATATTTCCTTGATTGGAGATTGTAATGATCTTTGGCCGACGTGGATGTTTCTCAACCCATGGATGTGATATAAATATTGTAATGCATCATCAAAATGGAAATCAACCAACCTAAGTAGATAGGATGTATATAATTTCAATCTATAGGATTTTTTCTTGCATATAAGAGCACTATATTTTGAACATGTTGTAAGCAGGCCTGTGAGCCGAATTTGTAAGCCCAGATGTGGCTGACCATATGTAATCGAGATTTTTGATAACAATAAAGTTTGTGACTAAATTTTCCTCCAATATCTATGTTGCTTTTGTTGTGTTACTCCTGTTGCACGGTCCAGATTGTTCTCTTTGAGGACCCTCCTATCGTGGCTACACCAAATTGGTATCAAAGCGAGATTCATTCCTTGTGAGATCATCAGAGTTTGCGTAGTCTTGTTAAAGGTTTTTTTTTGTGGGGTGGCAGATTGAGGATCTGACCCGCAGCTGTAGAGGATTTATGTAAAGATTATGGGAAGAAGAAATGGTAGAGGAATTGGAGTGCGTGGAAATGCAGACCCAACTATAATGGAAATGTTGAGAAGAATTACTGCTAGATTAGAAGCAGTTGAAACAACCCAGAGAAGAGGTCGACCAGTTGATGATGTGAATGAGGAAGAGGTAGAAGGATAGGAAGAAGTTACAAGAGAAGAGCAACCTCATCTTGATCAAGGGGAAGAGAGGTTCATAAGAACCCTAACCAGAGTGAACACTAAACCACATTTCAATCCACCGGATTATAATGGTAATTTGGGTTCAGATGAATTGCTTGATTGGATAATAGAGATGGGAAATTAATTTGATTTTGAAGGTACCATAAAGGATAAGAAGGTGAAATTTTCTTGTAAAAAGTTGAAAGGACATACGTCCCTTTGATGGGAACATTTGCAGATAGATAGGCAAAGAAAAGGAAAGGAGAATATGAGATCATGAGATTAGATGGTGAATAAGTTGAAGACAAAGTTCATGCCTGCAGACTATCAGATCAGTTTGTTCTAAAAATTGCAGAATCTGAAACAAAAGGAATCAAGTGTGAAAAAGTATACTGAGGAGTTCTACAAGTTGAATATCAGATCTGGACATTCAAAAGATGAGACCGAACAAGTAGCTAGATATATGAATGGTTTGAGGTTGTCTATACTAGATGAGATCAATTTGATTAAGTCATTGAGTGTGGAAGAGGCATATCAATGTGCCCTAAAAGCATAAGAGAGTTTGAATAAAAGACATGAGCAAAGACAGAGAGGAAGAGGTGGAAGATTTCAAAGAGGAAAAATATTTACTGGAGGAGGAAGAGGACCTTTTGCAGATTAGAATAAAGATAAGGAGGTCAGTAAGAATGATAGTTCATACCGTAGAGACGATGAAAACTCTTATAGAAGAGGAGGATATGGTGGTTATAGGGATGAAGGATACAAGAAAGGTGATAGAGGACAAGAGAAAAGGGAATTAAAAGGAACTTGTTATAAGTGTGGTGGATAAGGACATAGAGCATTTGAATGTAATCAGGAAGAAACAAGTAGAAGAATAGAGAAAGGTGATAGAGGACAAGAGAAAAGGGCATTCAGAGGAACTTGTTATAAGTGTGGTGGAGAAGGACATAGAGCATTTGAATGTAATCAGGGAGAAACAAGTAGAAGGAAAAAGAACAATAGGAGAGAAGTCTTTTCTAAAGAGGATCATGATGGATCACTAACAAACCGAGAAGGAGAAGGTTGGTGAACAAAATAGTATTATGTCAAAGTGAGATGGAATAGGAACCGTTGTAGAGAAAGAATTTATTTTTGACTAGATGCAAGGTAGATGGTAAATGTTGTAAAGTGATCATAGACAGTGGAAGTTTAGAGAACCTATATTATGAAGAAATGGCGAACAAGTTGAAGTTGGAAAGATTGAAACACCTGAGGCCCTATTCAATAGCATGAATTCAAGATGAGCATGAGATTCTGATAAGTGAACAATGTTTGGTGAAATTGAAGATAGGGAATTACCATGATGATGTTTTGTGTGATATTATTCCTATGGATGTATGCCATATTTTGTTGGGAGGACCTTGGCAGTATGATAGATAGGCTATTCATGATGGAAAGAAGAACATATATACTATAGTTGATAATAAGAGGAAACAAACTTTGTTGCCCTTGGAAGATGTTCCTAGAATTGAGGTTTGTACAAGTGCTAGAATTTTTTTGGTTGATGGGAGGAGATTCCTGGATGGACTAAGACATGAGAACATGTGCTATGCCCTAGCTCCTAAGAAGGTTGAAGATTTGAAGCATGTAGAAGAACAACCTAAGGAGATAAAGGAGTTGACAAAATATGAAGCTATCATTTTAGACAATGTACTTGATGGATTTCCACCTATGAGGAGTATTAGTCATTGTGTAGATCTAATTCCTGGAGCTAATTTTCCTAACAAAGCAACACACCAGATGACACTGGCAGAGAATGAACAATTGAATAGACAAGTGCAAGAACTATTGAGAAAAGGTTTGATAAGAGAAATATTGAGTCCTTGTGGAGTACCTGTTGTATTGGAACCTAAGAAGGATGGATAATGGAGGATGTGTATAGACTCTAGAGCCATAAATAAGATCACATTGAAGTATAGATTTCTTTTGCCCCAGATGGATGACATTATAGATTGTTTGAGTGGAGCTAAGTACTTTACAAAGATAGATTTGAAAAGTGGATATCATCAGATCAGAATTAGAGAAGGGGATGAGTTGAAAACAACATTCAAGACAAATGAAGGATTTTATGAGTGGTTGGTGATGCTCTTTGGACTAAAAAATGCACTGAGTACTTTCATGAGGTACATGAATGAGGTATTGAAGAAATTCTTGGGTAAGTTTGTGATTGTCTATTTGGATGACATCTTGATTTTCAGTAAGACTAGAGAAGAAAATTTGTTGCACATAAGACAAGTTTTGTAGAGGTTGAGGGAAGATAAGCTATTGATAAACATTAAAAAGTGTAGTTTCATGAAGGAAGAGCTGGTATATCTTGGATTTGTGATATCAATGGATGGGATGAAGATGGATCCTGAGAAGGTAAGAGCTATTATTGAGTGGTCTAAACCTAAAAGCATTGGGGAGGTAAGATCATTTCATGGATTGGCTAGCTTCTACCAAAAGTTCATTAGGAATTTTAGTTCTATTTGCAGCCCTATGACATAAACAATGAGAGGAGATATGAAGGATTTCAGATGGACATAAGTTTTAAGTTGTTGAAGCAGAAGGTGACTGAGCAACCTGTGTTGGCTTTACCAAATTTTAACAAAGTCTTTCAAGTAGATTGTGATGCAAGTGGAAGTGGAATTGGAGCAGTATTAAGTCAAGAAGGAAGACCGGTAGCTTATTTTAGTGAGAAGTTGAATGATGCTAGGAGGAGATATTCAGTGTATGATCAAGAGTTCTATGCCATAGTTCAAGCTTTGAAGAAGTGGAGAAATTACTTGTTATCTAAGGAGTTTTTGTTGTATACGGATCATCAAGCTTTGTAGTATTTGAATAGTCAAGGTAAGCTAAATTAGAAACACATGAGATGGGTAGAGTTCTTGTAGAGTTATACTATTGTTTTGAAGCATAGGATTGGAAAATCCAATAGAGTCGCTGATTCTTTGAGTAGGAGAAGGAATTTTCTAGCATACATGAGAGTGGAAGTATTAGTCTTTGAAGAATTGAAGAACTTGTATATGGAAGACCCAGATTTTGCAAAACCTTGGAGAACATGTAAAGAACCAGTCTTGGAGGATAGGAGTCACTGGTTGGATTATTTCATTCAAGAGGATATGTTGTTCAGAGGAAATTAGTTGTGTATACCCCGAAGTTCAATGAGGGATAACTTCATAAAAGAGAAGCATAGTGGAGGATTGACAAGACACTTTGGAATTCATAAGACAATAGCATTGGTGAGTGAGAATTAATTTTGGCCATAGATTCATAAGGATGTTAAGAAATTTGTGCAGAGTTGCAGAATTTGTCAAGTTGCAAAAGGGAGTAGTCAGAATGTCAGATTCTATAAACCTTTGATAGTACCAGAATGACCTTGGGAGGATATCAACATGGATTTCATACTTGGTTTACCAAAGACAAAGAGAGGTAATGATTTAGTATTTGTGGTGGTGGAAAGATTTTTGAAGATGGCACATTTCATACCTTGTAAGAAGATAACAGATGTAGTACATGTAGCAGAATTTTTTTTCAGAGAAGTGGTCGGATTGCATGGATTACCTAGGAGTATTGTTTCAGATAGAGATACAAATTTGTTGGTTAATTTTGGAGGAAACTTTGGAAGAATTTGAAGATAGATCTGTAATTCAGTTATAATTTTCACCCACAAACTGATGGACAGACAAAGGTAGTAATTAGGAGTTTAGGAAATTTTCTGAGATGTTTGGTTGGAGAGAAGACAGGAAGTTGGGATTTGGCGCTTGCACAAGATGAGTTTGCCTATCATAATTCAGTGAACATGAGTATTGGAAAAACAACTTTTGAGATTGTTATTTGAGTTCACCCCAAAGATATATCAGAATTGTAAGACATCTGTAAGGAAGATAAAAGGAGTGAAGAAGCAAAGGAATTTGTAGAATACATGAAGAAAGTGCATATTAAATTGAAGCAACAGTTGGAAGATATGAACCAAAAGTATAAGGAGAAGGCAGATGAAAAAATGAGACAAAAGGAGTTTGAAGTTGGAGATGAAGTGATGGTGTATTTGAGGAAGGAAATATTTCTAGTTGGCACATATAGTAAGCTCAAGATGAGGAAGTTTGGACCCTATAGGAGTTTGAGGAAATTTGATTTAGGAAATACATATGAAGTAGATTTACTAGATGACATGGGTATATCACCTATATTTAATGTTGCAGATCTTCATCAATACCATGAAGTAGAATTCAGGGAAGACAATAGAGAAAAATTGGAAGAACAACTTCCTAAACAACAATCATATGGGATAGAAGAGGTTTTGGATGTCAGAGATGGAAAGAAAACTCATGGAAGACAGTACAAAGAATATCTGGTGAAATGGAAGGGTAGACCGGTGGAGGATTATTCTTGGATTTCTCAGTCTAAGGTAGACCGTCTTGGTTTTCCTTTAGCCCCAAAAAAGTGAGGGACTCAATTCTTATTAACCTCGGGTGTCTGATGCAGGAGCATCCTTGGTTCTTGGTAATCTTGCATCAACCAAAAATATTTTCATTCAGTTGTTGTTTTTTGTTTTGTTCTTTCCCAGTCCAAGTTGGAGGATCCGGTGTTTCATCGTGTTTTCTCACCAGATCTTGCCTACCTATGGTTTCATTGTGGACATGTCCAATTACCTTATTCCAAGTTTTTAGATCGATTGGATCTTTTTTCAGAAATTTATCGCTTTCAGATTGAGTGACAATTTTTGGAACTGGCCCCGAAATAATTTCAAACCTAATGGCTAGTTGGATCAATCACGGATCTCACCCATAGCTTATAGATCCTCATAGTGTGTTTTAGTTTGTTCCATGGAGTGTCCCCGACCTATATTTTAGGTCCAAAATTTATCATACACATCTACCGTGAATGGAGTTCAAATTTTAGGCTGACCCGTTCTTGCACATGTTACATTTCCTTCATTGGAGATTGTAACGATCTTTGGCCGACGTGGATGTTTCTCGACCTGCGAATGTGATATAAAGCTTGTAATGGATCATCAGAATGGAAATCAATCAACCTAAGTAGATAGGATGTATATAATTTTGATTTGTAGGATTTTCACTCACATATAAGAGCACTATATTTTGAACATGTTGTAAGTAGGTCTGTGAGCCAAATCTGTAAGCCCGGATGTGGCCGACCCTATGTAATTGAGATTTATGATAACAATAAATTTTGTGACTGCATTTTCCTCCAATCTCTATGTTGCTTCTATTGTGTTACTCCTGTTGCACGGTTCAGATCATTCTCTTTGAGGACCCTCCTACCATGGCTGCACCACATAGCATGGAGTTGTGTAACTCAAATCATGGCTAGGTCTTCAACGCAAGTTAATACATGTACACTTAGATGACATTTAATATTTAATTAATGTTGAAAAAAATAATTAGTTGGGTTCTCTTGGAAAAAAATTATGGGCATTACAAAAGGATTAGGAGTAGATGGAGTATTGGGATTACAAATTGGAGGATTGGGACTAGACGAGAGATTAGGAATAGATGGAGGCCTCATTAGAATTAGATGGAGGATTGGGATTAGAAAGAGGATTAGGATTATGGATTAGAGGTTTGAGATTAAATTGAGGATTAGGATTGTGGACAAGTAATTTATTAGGAATATGAATTGGAGGATCGAGATTAAAGATTGGGGATTGTAGGATATGATTTGGGTTGTGGGTTAAGGTGATGGTTTTGTTGTGTAAAGATAGATGTTGGGATATGATTTGAGGAGAACATGGAGGTATGAATATTGGAAGATGGAGATATGTATGGAGGATAAAATGGAGTTCCCTTGTTAAAGGTAGCATTAAGATGACTAATGGATATGTGTGGAGATGTGATGGGATATCTTGTGGGAGGTGTTTCTTGGTAGAAAGATATATATGAGTAGTGGATTCCTGGGGAGAGATTATTGGTGATGATGAAATAAAAGTGAAAGTTAATATTAATCTTCATCAACAAGAATTTCATCATTATCAATGTAATTAGGATTTACCTTGATTACTAGTTTTAGTCTTGTTGGGAGAGGGTAAGGATTCTTGGTGTTGGATTGGATGGGCATGGATGAGAGAGATGGTAAGAGATTATTACAATGATATGAAAGAAAATATCTTTAGATTTTTTTCAATATCAAAATATTGTAGGGTTTATTTATTAAAGCTCAAGTTAGGATTTGGAGTAAGATTAGATTTTTCACTCTTGTATTGACCCTGGAGGAATTGGATATCATATGGTGAGAAAATTTAAAATCCTTTTTTTGGATTTTTTATGTTTTAGTAAATTGGAATTTTAGAGGTCTTCAGAGTGGAATTTTGCCTCAAGAATGTCATTATTCCCTTAGAATGGATTGTTGTGAAGTCTATATTTTGCCTAATAGGCTAGAAGTTACGATCCTTTCAAGTTGAGGTACCAAAAAAAATAATTATTTTTTGAAATTTTTAGTTTTAGATATATAAATAGGTTGAATGGAGGTTCTTGTTTGTTATCTAATTTTTTGGGGAGCTATGACTATGTTTTGACCCAAAATTTTGGCTCTTTGGTTTTTGCATGGGACACAAATCTGATAAAATATAGTACATACTTTCCTAATAATGTTAGGACCTCCAAAAGATAGATTAAATTTGAGACTAGGAGTTGAATAGGAAGGAACTTACCTAACACATGATAAGGAAACCTAAACAATTACAAGGCTTCACAAATATAGAAATGACCACCTAAAAGGATGGGTGGATTTTGACTAGATGTGGAGTAGACAAGACCATCCAAATATAGGACAAGGAAAACCAAACACAAAAAATTCCACAAAATAGCCTTGGATGGTTTTTGGATAGGATATTGAGTAGACAATACTTCTTAAACATAGGACAAGGTCATCCAAATATAGACATGGTAACCTAAATAAATTTGAAGTGAAAATTTGGACTAAGGGGTGGATCTAGGACCCTATGATGTTGGGTGAAATGAAATATGAATACACATTTTGATTGAGGATGATGATATGGATGGGAGAAGATCGATTTGGATTAGATTAAGTAGTGTATTAGAAGAAGATAATTGAAGAGATGGTATTTGATCAATATTAGAATAAGGGTGATGTGGATTATAATGGATTGGAGTAGAGATTGGAGGAATGATTAAGATGGTATAATTAGAGGAAGGGGATTGAGGTCATTTAGTTCGATATATATTTGGATGGGTATATTTTATTAAGATGATAGGTTTGAATGGGTCATTATGGTGGTTGATTAAGAATCTTGGCCTTGGGAACAATTGAAAACTATCAAATTCAATCAACATGCAAATAATTTTGGATTAAAGGGGTTGCATGGGTTTTGATAATGAAGAAACACAAAAAAACTCATAATCCTATGATTATTCAAGTAGGAGTGTTAACTAAGTGCAGGTCCACACAATAAAATACGTCAATGATTCAATAGGTATGGATCTAGTGGCACAAGGGCTCACATTTTCCCTTTCTTTGGAAGCCCTCAACATGGTGCCCAAAGAGTTTCTATCTCTACTAAAGGAGGTACATGGTGAGTAACTTTAGGCTCTATCTTGAACCTTGTATCACATTAAGAAATGACAAAAAGGTATTAGTCTAGGTTACACAAGGTTAATGTGGAACAAATTTTTCTCTAAAGTGTTTTTTCTTTTGGTTTCGGCACCTAGGGTCTTCCTTTTTGGATCTTCTTATTCACGTTTTGATGGAACCACACCCCGAATTCTAAGGTTACTCCCACAAAAAGGCATGCAATGCGCCATGTAGTGGCTATGCGACCTTTTTCCACATTGCTTTCCTTTCGGGCTTGAAATGGGACACATGGCTACATGGTGGGGATTTTGCCCAAGCTGCTTTCACTGGCTCAAAAATCATTTGCCAGTGCACCACACCACTCACATTTGTTAGATGGGTTGTTTCACCTGTGGGCACACCATTTCTTTAGCGCAGTTTATCGGGTAGTGCAGCAAGTCTTTTGTCTTCAGGATTGGTCTTTTAGGGTAGCACCATCATTCCTCACATAAGATCAAATCAGATTTTTTCTAGGTTGTAAGGATTCTTCTCTAACAAGCATATATTCACAAAGCTTTTGTAATATCTAGAGGCTTTAATGTAGCAACTCAATTTTTATTTTTGAAGATCATCAATGATCAAATCATATCTTTGATCAGATTGTGGAGTATAAGATGAGGACACCTTTTGGGAGTTCATCTCCATCAATTGTAGTATTGGATCATTTGTTTGGCTCTATAAAAGGGGTTTGTAGTGGATTATTTTAGAGAGGAGGAGGAAATAAGTTTTTCTTTATTTCTTAGAGGATTAGAGTAGGGTAGGAATAGGAAGATATTCACAAAGCTTTGTTTTTCTCTTTGGCATGTTAAATTATCAAGAATATTAATTGGATTGACATTATAATTTTGCTTTTATGTGATTTATTGCAAGAACAAGTAATAGTAGGGAGAAATATTTGAGATTATGCATTTATGGCCTTTATCTCACATTTCTTTTTCCCATTCTATGTATGCTTAATGCTATGTTTCAAGTCATATTGATAGAGTCTTAGTGATTTCTCTATATGCTATTAGATATAAGTGTTTTATGCTATCTTTTAAAAATTGAATCATGTTCATTGTACTATTTCAATTTCTATAAAGATTTATGTTAATATTCATATTATGTTGTAAAAGCAGAGGGTTCTGTAAAGATCCAAAATATTTCTATTAGTACTGGGTTTCTTTTTTTTTTCAGACCTTAATGGGTGCTTCCTGTAGGGAAATTTGAATGACTACTCTATGCTCCTTCGGGCCTTTGTTGTTCGCTCTCTTTCCAAAAATGAAGGGACTATGGTATTTTGTGTCCATTCCATTAGGAGTAAGAAGCTTCTAGGATTTGAAATGTTGTAAAACCATTGATGCATCACCATCTTTTGTTTTTCTCTGCATTTCTCTTTCCATTTTCTCCTAAACACAAAGGAGAGACGTCTTCTATAAAAACTCTAAAGTTCATTTAGTGAGGTGTAAGTTGGTCCCCCACTCACTAAATTTCCCATAAGACTGTTTAGGAGAAGCAAAATATTTCATGATCAAAATTTCTTTTTCTGGCACACCTGGTGGGACCAGATTTTTTCACAATGTCTGATACTCAGCCTTGTAGAGGCATTTTATAAATCAGAATAACAAGAGAAGTTGGTAATCTCATGCCCATAGTCCAAAACAGAGCATCCTCTAGAGGAAATTTCTAGTATTCTCAGTTATCTTTGTCGACCCCTAGGAGAAGGCGAGTCATAGGTTCCATATCACTCAGTGCTATGTGATTTCCACAATCCATAATGCCTTTAATTTTGTTATTTCTAGATTTTGATTGTGTGCTAGTTTTTGCATCAAAATTTCAGATCACACTCTATGATCCATCATTAGGATGAAAGAGAGCTCAAGGAGAAACATTATGGTTTGTTGCAAACCTAATTTTCTCCCTTTTCTTCATTCTTGTTTTTTATAATTTATCTCTAAGTTTTTATTTCTTATTTAATATTTTTTCTTGCATTTAATTTAATTTTTTTTTTAAAGTCAAATTGTTACTAGGGGGGTAGCTCCTGTTGCTTTGGTGAGAAGGAAAATACAAACGTCTGCTCCTACAACAGGATAGAACAATGGTCCCATGTGACCACCCAAATAGTGGTTGACATAGAGAGCAGGCCAAAGCCTCAAGAAGGGAGAGACTCCTCCGACCTCAACAAAAAAGTTAAATCTTTCCAGGCGGCTCTGTCAGAAGAAACGATTTGATTTTCTATTTGATTAATGGCGTGGTTAGCCAGAGCGTTCACCAAGCTATTGGCTTCTCTAAAGACATGCTTGATGGAGTAATCTCGTAGCTTGTGCAACAACATGTGAATGCGGTCAATCCAATGAGCAAGTTTCCAGTTCGGGGTCTGTCGAGTGATGATGGCTCTTATAGTGTTGAGGGATTCGCCTTCTATTTCAAAGGGCGCTTGGTATTTCTAGCATCTCAGAAGAGCTTCGTACAGAGCAGAGAATTTTGTTCATTGCTTGTTCCTATCGGCATTTAATTATTGTGCATTGTTAACCATGTATTTTTGAATAAGCATTAATTTTCCTCCTTTGTGTTGTTTCATATGCATAAGTGTATCTCTTTTGCATACTTTTTAAATTTTTGATTCCTAATAGTTAGAGTAATATGCATGCATTTTTTTCGTGGATTGTATTTTATAGTTTTACCTTTATTTTATTCCTTTTACTTTATTATTTTCATCTTTTGTAATTTTTTTTTTATGGCTTATTCTTTGGCTTTTATTTAATTTCATTTTTTATAATTGAAAGATTTAAGCCTTCATTTCCACTTTATTGGTTACTCAACATATTTCTATGATACATATTAGCTTTTGGTTATTTTATTCATTATGTGGTTTTGATTGTTTGTTGTTTTTTGCTCCATAGGTATTAGCATTTTTTCTTTTTTTTAGTATTTGTTTTTCAATTTATTTGATCTCTTTATTCTCTTTTCTTTTCTTCTCTTGTCTCTTCATTGAAGTGTTTTATTAACCTTTCAATTTTTTATTTTTTCTCTTTCTTCTTGGCTTGCATGTCTCCTTCCCCATCTCTTGCCACAACATCTCTCTTTTTCTTTATAAGTAAGTTGGGTATGAAAAAAACCATAATGATTCTCTTTGAGCTCTCTTTCATCATCATGATGGATCATAAAGTGTGATCCAAAAGGTCGATGCAAAAACTAGCACATAATCAAAATCCAAAAATTAAAAAATTAAAATATGTATCACTTGTCATAATCAATAGAGTAATAAGTGCTAGCCTGGAGTTCAGAGCCTTGTCCACCCCTCCAGATGGCTAAGAATTTCAAATCAGGATACCCGTCTACCTAGTCAATAAAAGTATATTTTTGGTGGCTCTTCAAGGTCCCCCCACCCCTAGAAATTTCATAACTTGGGATAGTGGTAGTCTTCTAGTTCCACCTACACCTACAGATGTGTGGCCCTCCATACCCACCAATACCCTCAAAGCAATTCTGAAGTTCACTAGGGAGGATTTTAAAACTCCATCTAAGCATCTCCAAGACATAATGGAGGTATGTAGGGTCCATAACATCGTAGAGAAAAATGTGGCCCTCAGATTATTAGCTATGTCTTTCAAAGGGAAGGCTCAAGACTGGTATAGATCCCAAGCCTCCAATTCCATCCGCTCTTGGGATGAACTAGGATAAAATATTTAACATCTTGGAAAAAGAAGATCACTCATCTTGTTACAACAACTGATCACAATCAAGAGAGCCTCACAAGAGGCCATGATTGAATTCAACACTAGGTTCCATAAAACCTAGAAGAGGATCCCTGTGATAGCCAAGCCTCCGAAAGCTATGGCATTCATGTTCTATTTGAAGGCTTTCAACTCAGACATCATGGTCATGGTACAATCACTCAGAGGTGATACCTTTCTTGACATTTATCATTTGTTTGTGTAAGTAGAGAATAGTCTAAGAGATGTATGGAAACTTCCACCACGACCATCAATGCCCATGTTCATAGAAATATCTAGTAGAACCCAAGAGGTGGTATCTCCCTACACCTCTATTTCACTCCCTAGCACATTAGCTGCACCACCACCATGGATGTATGTGTATCCCAATGCACAACATAGCGCGTCAAGCTCCTCTTCATTGGAAAAAAATGTCAATGACATGAAGAATCTCATGAGAGCCTTCACAATTGAGCTGGTCATTATTCGATGTCAACAAGAAATACCTCCAAAGCCCCCCGCATATAATTATCAAGGGGCGAGGCCACCTTACCAACATAACACAAAATAAGGAGCTCCGAGATGAGGCAATCAACAATAGACATCTACGAGCTAGATAGTCCCAATCACCATATCACTCCAAACCATCAAGAATAGCTCAAACAAAGTCTTGGTCCCATGTCAGAACAATCTAGCAGAAGATGAGAATGCATGGTGCTTCCCATGCAATGATAATCACATGCCCCAAAACTATCCAAGAGAAAATCTTCAGCAGAGAGTCGCAGAATAGAGAAGCTAGGGTGTATTTTTGAATATAGAAGACTATTAGTCTCTTGGAATGGAGAATGCTTGGTTTAGTACACAAATGTAAGGTATGTCTTTGAAGCAAGAATTGGACATTTCCTAGACCAAGAACTTTTCTCTTGGATGGAGGAGGAAGATGCGGTATTCACAAATGATGTTCTGACAACCACCACTTTGCAAGTATAATCGAATTACAATACTAGATAAAAAATGAGACTTACTAGGGAATATGTGCAACAAAATCCCCAATGACCACATCCAAAGGTATGGTAGGCTATACAGATGTGACCAACTTGGCAGTCATAGGGTCAACCATTCCCACCAAAATACATTGATAAAGTCTTGAACCTGCCAGCAATTGATCAACCTTTCCCTAAGGCAATGGAAGCACCCTTGTTTAAACCAAAGGCCGCACAAGCCGAAATGGTCAACATGGTGGAAAAATTGAAGAAGGCTCCCACCAATGTATCCCTATGGGATGTCTTGTAAATATTGGAGTAGAAAACCTTGCTTCAGGAGGTGTTAAAAAATGAAGAGCATATTTTGTAGGTGGATACAATCCCATCACATAATCAAGATAAAGGATAGAGGCTCGCGTCAAACCCCCAATCTTTAGGAGCTACGGTATACATGAATACAATAGACACAACAAGGCTAAAGGAGGTATGTAAACCAAAGCCCATTCCCTTCTTCTTAATACTTATCATAGGAGATAAGATTTTGCACAATAATATGATCGATTCAAGGGCTAGCACTACAGTCATGCCCAAGTAGGTGGTTGATTCTCTAAATTTGAAGTATGAGCCTCTTGATAAGGGGATTATGTAGCTAGATTGGAAGAAGGTCCCAACCATTGGTTGCATTAAGGATCACTCTTTGATCTTATTTTCCTATCTAAGTGAAAATGTCATGTGGGAAGTAGTCATAATTGATATTCTTCTTGTCTTCAAAATGTGCCTATCAAGGGATTTTACAAAAAAACTTGGTGAATACCTGACACTTGACTGGTCTCACTTAATACTAAAAACCAAGCATGGAGAAAAGATGAAGATCCTAATAGAACTCCTGCACCCTAAACACATTGCAGAAGATGCAATTTTGAGTTTTGAAGAAACCCATACCTCCTTTTCTAAAAAGGAGATGTATTACATAGAAATTTTGGAAGAAGAGGAGGCCATGAGTGATCAGATCCCCAAAGAAGAAGCCTTGCTCAATCAATTCATCAATTATGGTCCCTTCAAGAATTTCCATGCTACCGGGTTAGGCACTTATGTGATCTTTGACGAGGACCAAACCCTCCCAAAATTGATAAAAGAGCAAGATAAACCTAGCGGATCGAGCTAAAATAGTTTATGGACATTGCATTTTGACAATAAAAAATGCAAGGCTAGTTCCAGACCTGAGATCCAACTAGTATCTCCAGCTGGGTTAGAGACCCTCAGAGCTTTCTGCTTCCAGTTCCCATGCTTAAACAATAGTGTGAAATATGAGGCATTGGTTCATGGTTTGAATCTGGCAAAGCGGATGGGCATAAGAAGAATACATGTATTCAAAGATTCAGAGTTAGTTGTAATCCAAATCCAGGGACAGGTAGATGATAAAAATGTAAGGATGAGGTCCTATCGGCATGGGGTATGGGCCTTAATTGAAGGGTTTGAAGCTTTTAACATCTAGGTTATCTCATGATCTCAAAACTCTACTGTGGATCAAATGGATTTTTTCAGCTCAAAATTTGAGCCAACTCTTAGATTAACCAAAATCCAACATGTGGTGCATACAATCATTCAACCATCTATACCTGACAATGACCTAAACTGGTATGCTTTCAAGGATGATACTTAGATTACTACCTTCTTGCAATAGTTGGGGAAGTTTTTTGGTCAGCCACAATCAAAATCTAGAGAGGTTGCTAAAGAAAAAGTAATCCAACTTAAAGGAAATAAGCTCATGTGAGGCTTAATCACCCTTGAGAATATCTTTGACTATGAAGACGTGGGAAATAGTAAGCAAAGACTCACAAATGGTGAAGAAGACTATGAAGACGTCGACGTCGGAGGTGGTAGGAATCTAAAGGTTGGGAGGAGCATGCCATAGGAAGACAAGGAAAGGCTGAGACTTTTGCACTTAATACAATAGAGTTGTGGCCTGGACCTATGATGATCTCAAGGGATATGATTCTAGAATTATCCAACATAATATCGACTTGGCTGAGGGTTCCAAGCCCATCTGCCAAAGCAAATACTAGTTAACTCAAAGGTGGAAGCATTAATGACACAAGAGCTGACAAAGCTAATCGAATCAAAGATCATATATCTGATTAAGCACTCCAATTGGGTGTCCAATTTGGTCTCGGCCCAAGAAAAGAATGGAAACATATGGCTCTATGTGGAATTTTGAGATTTGAGTAAAGCTTCATTAACAGAACATTACCCTTTACCCTCCATGTCCAGCGCAGATCTTGAAAATTGTAGCCAAGTCGGATATGTTCTCACTACTTGATGGCTTTTCGAGATATAACCAAGTCTATGTGAAGAAGGATGATCAACACAAAATGACGTTCACCACTTAGTGGGGGACATTCAGATATGCAAAAATTCCCTTCAACCTATCCAATATATGTACCAAATTTCAATGTGCAACGAATATCGCTTTTAAAGGATTGTCATCCTGATCTATCTGGATGATTTGACAATATTTTTAGAATCAAAAGATGATAACTTTGAACATTTGAAATGGTTTTATAGAAGTGACAATGCTTTGAGATTTGTTTAAATCCCAAGAAATGCATATTCAAAGTCCCACAAGGCAAGTTGCTTGGAGTTGTGGTATTTAAAGAAGGAATAGCCATAGACCCTAAAAGGGTGAAGGCTATAATGGAGCTACTACTACCCATTAAGAAAAAAGGGTTAAAATATTTCCTAGGGAAGATTAACTTTGTCAATCGATTCATTTTAGATTTCGAAGGTACCGTGAGACCTATCATGTTGATGCTAAAGAAGGGCTTATCATTCAAATGGATGTCGAAAGGCAAGCTTGCCTTTGAGTAGATTAAGGTAGCCATCTCTACAAATTTGGTGTTAGCTAAACCAAACTTCTCCAAATACTTCCTGCTATATGTTTATAGTGGCCAACACAACATAGCCTCTATGCTCACATAAAAAGATGAAGAGGGAGGCAGAGAGCATCCCATTGCTTTCCACTCCAGGATTCTTGAAGGGATACAAAACCAGATATAATTTCATTGAAAAGTAGGCATTTTCCATCATCAAAAGCGTCAAAAGTCCTAATTTTAGCTAGTAAAATTGCAGTGCTCGTTTCCCACCCTAGTGTTAGGGAATACATCACATAAGGAGAGATAATCGAGAAAAGGGCAGCCTGGATCACAAAGATCTTGGAGTATGATGTGGACATCCAGCCAACAAAGAGGAAGGGGCTTATGTGAATATCTCACACAAGAACTGGACCCCTAGGTAGAAACAAAGATCGACCAGGTTTATGCAAATCAATTCAAGTACGATGAATCATGGGTGGTTGATCAGGAGAGATTCATGCAAATTGGCCAATACCCACCCGACATCCCACCACATGAAAGAAGGTATTATAGGCTTCAACGCATTAGATACATTTTGGTTGAAGGAGTTCTATTTAAATGAAATTATGACAAAGTCCTCCTCTGCTATGTGGACAATCCATAGGTTGAAAGAATTCTAAATGAATTTTGGATTCCATAATATTTTGGAAGGAAAACACTTCTCCACCAAGAACACCGCTCTGAAAATCATGTGGGTGAGCTACTACTAGCCTACGATGTTCTTCAAAGCTCACCATTTAGTGAGAAAATGCACTCAGTGCCAATATTTTTTTGAAAAGCGAAAGAACTTTTCCATACCATTGAGCTCACTCGTAACCAAAGAACCCTTCACAAAATGGGGGTTAAATTTTGTTAGGATGATCAATCCCATATCTATCATGGGATAAATAGAAAATCATGGCTATTGATTACTTTATGAGATGGATGAAGTTGATTCCTCTAAATAATGCTACAAAAGTGGATATTGTCAATTTTCTTGAAGAACTAGTGGCATGATTCGATTCACCAAAGACCATCATCTTGGATAACGTGTGAGCCTTTGTAGGCTCTGGGATGTTGGATTTCTTGCTCAAACATAGGGTTTACCTCAAGAATTTTCCTAACTACTACCCATAAGGGAATGGACTAGTGAAATCCACCAATAAGAACCTAATCTAGTTGATAAAGTGTATCGAGTTAGAGCATCAAAGAGAATGGCACAGGAATATGTGAGTAGCCTTATGGGTAGACCACATTACACCCATACAGATTTTGAAAACATCCCCCTACGATTTGGTGTATAGAAAGGAAGTTATCCTACCAATTTTGATGGAAATCCCATCGCTCCAACTACTAAAGTCCTTGGAAGTCGAGGAAGACAATGCGATGGAATTGAGACTAGCTGAGCTATTAAGCCTTACAGAAAAAAGAGAAAAGGAATTTAATTCCATGATTAAATGACAACATGTGGTTAAACAATGGTTGAACAAGAGGGCCTTCGACCCAAGTTTTACGGTGGGGAGTCTTGTGCTTAAATTTGACAAACGAGCTATGGAACCATGATAGCACGACAAATTTGATTCACTGTGGAATGGTCCCTTCCACATTCACAAATGCAAGGAAAGGAATGCATATGAACTAGAGGACATGAAGGGCAACATGTTAGATATACTGGTAAATGGTATTCATTTGAACTACTCAATTAAAACCCACAGGTCATTAAAAATTTACTTTATGTACCATATGTAAATTTTTGTAAATAGTCATTTTTGCTAATGAGCTATAAGTGGAAACAAAAATACTATATTATATTCATGATAAATCATATACACATAGCATAGAGTTTTGAGTGTTAAGCTCAGGGAAAAGCTTGAAAATCTTCCCTTTTAAAAATTCAAAAAGGGATTCATCATTACAAGGACAAAAGAGAGGTAGTACAAAAGAAGCAAGGAAATTTAGCCTCTAGGGTAATGATGTGCAAAACGTAGCATTTTGGAGTTGATGAGAAAATGACAACAGGGTTTTCATAACATAGGGCACACAAACACTACACATGCTTTAATCCTCCATGCCAGGGCTATAGAATAGGATCTCAAAGATGGTAATCCATTTGATGCCACAAATGGGCTCCACATTGTTCACTTTCAGGAGGAAGGTGGCTACATGTCAAGACTAATAGTGGTGTCACTCAATATCCATGGTACGAAAGTCAGTAAGGAAAGGAAGCCAAGGCACCACCTTTGCATTGTTGATGTGCCTATGAATTTCCATTGTCAATCTAATACCAACACTAGGGACAACCACTTTGAACAATTTCATCTAGCCCCTCAAAATGTGATGAATAGAGTTGTTGGAAAGAGACACTGAAAATTTCATTTGGTGTTATCATTGATGGAAACCCTAGTCAGTCATTCGATCTACACTTTAGTAATTGCTGATACCAAAAGCCAAATCAAAGAAATTTATTATCTGTCAAAGCTAGAATAGGGTATCCGACAAAGTTGTGTATATTGATTCATATGTATTTTCCTGTTATCATTTTGTGTTGTGGATATTAGGGAAGGTATTTTGGTGTACGTACTATCTTATCCGAGAATCATTAGGGTTCACATTCATTGGTGTGGAAGTTAGAAGATCCGGTTGATTAATTTTTTGTTTAATAGTGCAAGAAATCCGCCTAAGTCAATATAGCGTGTTGTGGATCTTCGCGAGGTAATTGTTAAATTTTTTTGTGCTTGAGACATGTTGTTTTGGGTCCTCACTATATTGTGGATGAATTTGGTTGGTGTGCATTGAAAATTATCTATAGATTGAGCCAATGGTTTTTAAATATTTTATTTTCTTATTGGAGCCAACATGTGGTTGATTGAATCTTCAGTTGTAGATATATAGAAGCGATCATTTATATCATTTGGATGTATGTACGATATGTGTTGATGTGTGTTGTGAAAGTCAGAAGGATTATAGAGCGATAATGCACAATTTCACTTGTGCATAAAAGGATTTATGATGTGAATTAAAGCAGACAAAGTAGAAGAGCGGAATCAGACAAAAGGTCAAGAATGCGATTGATGTGCTTAATTGGAACTATAATCAGGCATTAGCAAATTCTATTTTCTTAGTTCAAAATCTCTCAAATGGATTTAATCTAAATATCTTGTAAGACAACAAGTCTTCATTTTTGAGTAGTGAGCTCTAGGAAGTGTTCCTGAATGCATGTGCATGTAAACACTTATATTCGAGTATACTCTATTGTGGATTGGCCTTCCACTGTGTTTTTTTCCCTAATAGGGTTTCCACGTAAAAATCCTAGTGTTATGGTTTTAGGGTTGATATCTTTGTGTTCATGCATCTTTCTTTTGGTTCAATGCTGTAAGTTGTTTAAAGATCAGATTAATAAAGTTAAATTTTGTAGAACACTGATTCACCCCCGCTTTGTCTATGTTTTAAAGGTAAGATAAATTAAGCAAAAGGGTTCTAAAGAATCAAAGTTCTCTAAGGAAAAGCCCTGCGATGAAGAGAAAGCAAAGAAAAAGATAAAAATTGAAAAATTAGGTATATCTATAGAAGAAGTTGAAAAAGCCTTGATTAAGGATGGTAATCTTAGGCCATTGTGTGAATGGTTTGACACTTTTTATAGTGCCAGTCAAAGAATTCTTGAGGAAGACACAATAAAGTATTTGAATAATTTTAATATGATTCTCATGGAAATAATGTATGGGTTACCTAAAGGATTATATGGAGTCCTAGAAATGAGGAGAGTGAATGCTAGAACTGAAGAAGAGCAAATGAGAGAACAAATACTTGCTGATATGTGTCCGGTGATGTCAATGGATGAAATGAAGAAGATCCTAAGTGATGCAAAAATGGATTTTAAGAGAAAAAACAGTGTGGACAAGTTGATGATTGGACAAAATGAAGAATTTAAAAAAGACATTGAGAAAATCCTGAAGCCAGTGTTATTGAAAAATAGATATAATGTTGTTTCTGAAGAAGCTCATAGTGAAGATACTCCATCTAGTCTGGTAAATGAAGAAGGGAAAGAAGATAGATTTGATGATAGTCTGAATCCTCTTGACATACAAGATGCTAAAATTCCTATGGATACTGAAGCTCCTAAATTTGTGTTAGTTGATGAAATTGAGATTCCTAAAGCTAAGGAAGAATTAGTGATTGAAGAAAAGAAGGTTGAAGTGAAGGAGATTCTTATGAATGCAAGAGACTCTGCTAAGGTAGTAAAGGATTTTTTCAAAGAACAATAGGAGGAGTTTGATTATGAACTATCTAAAGGTCCTATCAACTTGTCCACTCTATCTCCTATTGAGAAACTGAAGGTAGCATCATTTTCTCAGGCAAAGGAAAGGGAGGAGATTCTGAAATCTCACATTGAAGATAGTGAGTTGCTAAATATTGCATCTGATATTCTAGAGAAAATCATGCCTACATATGTCAAGGATTCATCCAGCCAACTAAAGAAAGTTTTCAATTCTGTAAGTACTCACTTTAAGTCCCTTGAAAAGTCAACTATGGATAAGGTTCAGAAGGAATTTGATGCAAACAGGTTTGATAGATTTAAGGGAATGATTGCTAATGATAAATATTTGTTAGCTACCTGTGTAAAGAATATTCAAGGTGCTTTGTATGAAGGTGGAAACATTTACAAGTCATGCTTGTCATTGTCTAAGTTCACTAAGGAATCTAAAAAGAAAATGAAGGAATATGAGAAACAATTATCAGATATTTCTCAAGCATTTGAACCTCTAATAGTTTTTGTGAGCAAGCATGAAGGTCAAGTAATATCCCTGCTTGACAAAGTCAAAATCTTGAAGCATAAAGAAGGCATAATTATTGAACGAGTATGCAAGATTAGAAGACTAATTGGTCCTAAGATGGAGACAATGTTGAGTGCATTGAAGGAAGCACATGATGCTATGGTTGTTAGTGATCTGAAAAACCTTGAGTCAGAAGAGATGCAATAATACTTATTTTGTGGTCACATGACTATTTTGGAAAGTCTCCAAAAGAGTTGGGACACAAGTTTGAGCTTGTTGAAAATTTATTTTGCAAACATATTCAAGTTTATGTAAGTTGTAGAAGTATTTTTGTACATATGCAATTTGTTCATAGCAATTTTTGTATATTTTTGGTATGTGGATTCCTATCTTTGCCATTGATGTCAAAGGGGGAGAGTGGGATAGTGAAAATGCCATATTCATCTCAGGGGGAGTTGTGTTTTGAAGTTTTGAAGCTTGGTAGTGTATTCATGTTGGTACTGATCCAACACTTAGTCATTTTTCACTAAGTGTTGACATTAATTCCAAAGGGGGAGATTGTTGGAAAGAGACATTACAAATGTCATCTAGTGTTGTCATTGATAGAAACCCTAGTTAGTGATTCGATTCGTACTTCGGTAATTTCTCATACCGAAAGCCAGATCGAAGAAATGTATTATCTGTCAAAGCTAGAACAAGGTATCTGATAGAGTTTTGTATATCAATTCATATGTAATTTCTTGCTATCATTTTGCATTGTGGATCTTAGGGAAGGTATTTTGGTGTACGTACTATATTATCTAAGAATCATCAAGGTTCACATTCATTGGTGTGCAAGTTAGAAGATCAGGCTGATTAATTTAATGTTTAATAGTGCAAGAAAGCTAACTAAGTGAATATAGCGTGTTGTGGATCTTCGTGGGGTACTTGTTAAAGTGTTTTGTGCTTGAGACATGTTGTTTTGGGTAATCACTATATTTTGGATGACTTTGGTTGGTGTGCATTGACAATTATCTATAGATTGAGTCAACGGTTTGTAAATATTTTATGTTTTATTGAAGCCAACATGTGGTTGATTGAATCTTTAGTTGCATATATATAAGTGATCATTTATATCATTTGGATGTATGTATGACATGTGTTGATGTGTGTTGCAAAATTCAGAAGGATTATAGAGCGATAATGCACAGTTTCACTTGTGCATAAAAAGGATTTGTGATGTGAATTAAAGCAGACAAAGTAGAAGAGAAAAATTAGACAAAAGGTCAAGAATGCGATTAATGTGCTTAATTGGAACTATAATTAGGCATTAGCAGATTCTATTTTCTTAGTTCAAAATCTCTCAGATGGATTTAATCTGAATATTTTGAAAGACATTCAGTCTTCATTTTTGAGCAGTGAGCTCTAGGCAGTGTGACCGAATGCATGTGCATTCCCATTTATAAACACTTATATTTGAGCATACTCAATTACGGATTGGCCTTCCACCATGGTTTTTCCCCTAACAGGGTTTCCAAGTAAAATTCCTGGTGTTATGGTTGATTGCTTTGTGTTCATGCATCTTTCTTTTGGTTCAATGTTGTAAGTGGTTTAAAGATCAGATTAATAAAGTTAAATTTTGTAGAACACTGATTCACCCCCCCTTAGTGTTCCTTGATTCCAACAAGAGCATGGATTGATAGAGATCAATGATCCACAGTTTGTTAACGTTCAAATCAAGTAGTGAGGAAAAAAATTGAGAGATAATGGTTGTGTTGCATCATGGTTGGTTCTCATCCTTGGGTGATCCCACAATACTGGTTTACAATTTTTGGGCAAACTAGACATTGAACTAATTTTTTTTAACTAAATCTTCACTTTCGAGCTCCTATAGCGGAAAAACCATGAGGAATTTTGAAGATGATGCAAACTAGTGATTTGTGAAGTTTTGTCTATAGATTCTAAATATTTTTTTTTCAAGACTTTTGGAATCAGATTGCACTTTTTTTTTCATCTCCTTCGAAAACTAGTTTTTATCAGTAAACAACATTTTTAAGGAGTGATGCTCACCGTATACAACATAACATTTTTTGTATGAAGGATAAAATTCTATTTTTTTCGAATTTTGATTTGTAACTATGATATCTTACCAGTTCATTTAGTTTCATAGTGTTTTATTAATTTTTTTTTTCCTTAATCAAGTTTCAAAGTCAAACCAATTACAGTTTAGACATAGGCGAACTGTATACAACATAACTTTTTCTGTATGTATCAAAATTCAATTTTTTCTTTTAATGGATCAAGGACATCAATACCCAGCTTGAACATATTTTTCAAAATTTTATTTTGATAATCTACTATTTTTTCACATCTACAAAACATATAGCTTAATTTTCGGTGAAAAACCTACATTCACAAGAAATAAAAAATAAATATAATAATCAAATTAAATTTAATTAAAATTATACTTTTTTGGAAGCTTATAATAAGGAATACATAATTACAAAAAATTTTTTATAAATGAAATCATTTGATCCCCCAAAAGGTAAATCAAAAGTGGTTTTTTATCACCATTTTGATTGGTGTAAAGGAGACTCTGTTATAGGTATGGTTTAAAACTAGCGAGGTTCTATCTAAGGGGTCTTGGTCTAAGGTGGTTTGGTCAAGCCCTCTTCAATTGGAATCCTTTAAATGGAACTTTTCAAGGCTTAAATCATTATATTTTCTAAAAATATGTGATTTAAGCAAAAATCAGGATCTCCCAGAAAGTGTAAACCACTATTGTGGCAACACCCCCTTCACATAATGCCTCCCCAAGACCCATTTGAATTCCATGATGATTAGATGGTTTTACCTCCACAACAAGAATTTGAGCCAGTCTTTGCTAATGTCCTTGGAAAAGGAGACTTGCAACTTTAAACTTTAGAGCCAAATTGGAGTACCTAGACCACTCATAATGCAATAGGAAGTTTACCAGACTCACAAAGGAAAAATAATATAGTAGAATAGACTTTCCAACTCAACAAAAAATTAATGACTATTCTCGCAAGATGGACATGCTATTAATAAAAATATGTGAGCCAAAAGGGTTGGACAATAGAAAATCTCTTCTCATGAAATGGTGATGAAAATTGTAAGCTGGCTATAAGGATAAAAAGGTAAATCATATGAAAAAGGTTTGGCAAGCTTTAAAGAGTTAATTCAGGCGTTGGAATTTAATGCTATCATATACAACCTACCTCCATGTGCTCATCATCTTCATCAATGCTAGCTAGCTCGTGTATGTGAAAAGATGTTTTTTGAAGCCAACTTCTACTTAATTAATACAAATGTCTCTTCTAAACAAACTTCCATCTACTCAAGGTTATCTTTCCCCAAGGTCAACATAAGGAATAAATTATTTTCATTCCTACAATGAGGTTGGAATTTATGAGAAGTGCATGTCCCCACTCCACACTTATCTCCTTGCTAGTAGCTCTTATAAATCTATCAATACTGGTAATGCATTTACTAAATTGTGTGTTTGAGAATTTAATGATCCAAAACTTTTTTTTTCTAAGTGTTAAACCCTTGAGTAAAGGCTTCTCTGGGAGTTGAGTCTGCAAAATTCTTCCAAGAACACGAAAAATGGCTGAGGCATTATCTTCTGGTTGAAATGATGGAATCTCATTCACAAATCCAAGCTATGTAAACATCTTTGGAGATATCTCTTATGCTAATTCTCCAATGCCATAGGAACAAATATTTACACATAGCAAAGTCATACAGCTAGGAAACCACACCAAAAATGATGTGGTCAAAGATTTTACAAATAACATCTTTGACCCCAAGCTACACATATACTCTAAAGTCCTTAGGGAAGGGGCATTACGGAGAATGATTTCCAAAAGGTTACCCGGAGGCTTGGGAATGAGACTCTGGAATTTTGGTTTTCCACAATGAATGTTGCCCTCCATTTATCCATGCCCAAAGCTAGTAGACATATGCACAAAAATTTGGATGAAGGCATCGAGGTTATCACTGGTGACAAGTTGAAGATCACTCTCAATGCGAAAACCATCTGGGATATGCTATGTATCCCCTCAAACTAGGATATCGAAATATTCTCACATGAGAACATGGAAGATTTCTAGGAAACAAGGAGAAACCAGTTGAAATTCTACAAGGAAGAAATGGGAAAGGAGCCAAAAAATAATGAAATTGTTTTCCCTCTGTCACATAGATAGTTCCATTCAGATTTATAGGCCATATTTTTAATGCTAGATTTTATATATGGCCATGAAAGGGATGACGATGTTCTCAAGTTCCATATGGGCTTGAATTTCATGTTGAGGAAGGAAAAGAGCCAAGAGTGGTTTGATTTCCCTGAAGTGATCGCTGATAGAATGCTTCAACAATTCAACAAATATAATCATTCTTTCAAGTTTAGGTGTTCCTCTTTTCTAGTTCATTTAATTTTACATCAAAACCTTGAGTAATTCAATGGTCATTTGACGCCTAGTGTTTTTAATGCATCAGGGTTATATAAGCCAGTTTCATCTTGGACCCATGTGCTTATTATTCATTTGTTGACTATTTTTTGGAACTCGTGCTTGTAGATTTATCTTAGTGTTCTTCAGGTAGGTTTTCTTCTGAGGGCTTAAATTGGATGAAGAATCACCAAACCCTAGTAGATTATTTTATGGGAGTGTATTTTAATTCTATTAGATACCATGGATTTAATGAGGAGCCCTTTAAATTACTAAAATTCATTATAGACATGACACTTTCCCTAGAGGCATGCCATCAGGAAAAAAATGCAAACAATTCTTATGGTGGCAAGAGGCACAAGAAGGTGATCCACACGATTCACCTCACCATCTCTAAAATCCAGGTAACGTTCGTAAGGGAGGAGTAGGATGTGTTAACAAACAAGTTGGCCTACCTTGGCTTAGTTCTCATTTGTGATAGATGGAAATACAATCCCATTGGGGATTTTTCATTCAAGCATGAAAAGCAGTCATATTGGGAGGAAAGGAAAGACATGGTTGAGGAGAGAGCTGAGGTCTATATTGACCTAGCTTTCATATCATTTGTGTGACCCTCATGGCTCGCTTTCTACCCAAGAGTAGTGGAATTTTGACAAAGTGTCTAGATGGATAGATCCCTCAAGATAGTTAAAAAATTTGGGGTGGTTGAAAAGGAAAATAGCTTATTTTAGGAGGTATTCATAGGAGATCAAGCAACTAGGAGTTTTATTCAAAATTGTTAAAGAAATAGATGAGCATTTCGATGAGATTTATGATGATGAGGCCGGATCCGATACTAATCCAGGGTCCAATCGAGGGGCTGAATAAGAGCATGCACTAGTTCTTGAACCACTACCTCAAGCACTCAATGCAAGTAAGGAAAAGTTAAAGGAATCACACCATAGGGAATCATAGATCTCATCTTCTGCCAGCATACTGACTATTGCAAATATGAATGAAAATGGTGGCGTTATTATTAATGTTGTCATTTATGTCAACATAGTATAGGTTGTTGTAGTGAAAGGAATTAAGTGATTGCAGGCGGTACATGTATATTTTAGATACTATAGAGATGTTGTGAGTACATGGAGCTATCTTTATGGTGTTGCATCATGTACTATCTTTATGGTGTTGCAGGTGTGCTGATATGATGAGTTATCATGTGCTTCTGAGAAAATTAATAAACAATGAAGACAAAGTTTTGTGTGTGTTCAAAATGTGCTCTAGTATCATGCTCTGCATTTCTTCTGTGTTGATTCTATGCTTTTGTACATATGTAGCATTGTTTATGGTCATCCTTGGCGGATATATCCTGGATTATAGCTTCTAGTTTGATGAAGAGTGAAAGTTGAGTTCATCGGTTTGTGAATTGGTATGGTAGAGTTGTTTGTCTATGGATTGGGATAAATGTTTTTGCCCCATAGTCCTTTTCTGGTTTATTTCAGGTCTTGTGGATATGGAGGAAGGCTTGTAATGGTATTATCTGTGTCCTAGAAAAAGTGTGTGTAGTTTAGTGCTCTAGAAGACTAGTTCTAGAGTTACTATGTGTGTTCATATAGTTCGGCTTGATAGTTGGAAAGTGTTCTCTATATTATTATTGTTTCAGTTGCTGTGGATGGATTTGAAGGATTCTAAGAGGTGTTCCAATGTATAGTGAAGCATATTATTTTGTCCACATGTTATCTTCTTGTTGAAAATGTGTGTACTTTAATGTTCATTGGTGTTTTCATTAGGTTTGGCTGACTTGGTGTCTATATGTTGTACAAAGGATAAGTATAAATTGAGGAAGTGTGTGATTGATCCAAGATGTTTTGGGTCTTGGTTAAGTATTAATTTGGTCCACTCTCATTATTATCCATCGTGGGAATGTTGAGTCACTGATCTAAATTGAATTTGTAAAATAAATAATGTGTAGCCAACCCTTGAGAAAGTTTCTAAGATCGAAGGTGGTATAAATACAAGGCAAGATGTCAAGGTTTGTAAGCCACAAGTGTGAGAAGAGAAGTAGATGTAAAAGATTGTTTGAAAGTGATATGAGGTAGAAATAACTTCAAGTGATAGACTCTTGAAGGTAGTGAGATGATGTTGTCTACAATTCTTTGATTAAGGCTATGAATGTGAGCGAGTTGCAATGGTGGTTTTTTTGTTGCATTGAGATAATGTTCTTCGTGTACCATTATTCTTTATATGTTTCTATATCTGTAGGCAGTGAGCCTCCCATCTGGACACTGAGTCCTATCTAGGTAGTGATCCCTTTCCTATTGTGCCTTCATAATCAATTTTGAAATTACTTCTATATTGTGAGTTAACCCTCACCATGGTTTTTTCCCTCATTGGGTTTTCCACATAAATCTGACATTTCTTGTTTTTTCTTTCTGTTGTATGCACTTCATGCTTATGCTTAATAATAGATTAAAGTGAATGTGGAATTGGTTAAGATCAAACATGAATGTGATTAGATACAACTGATTCACCCCCCTCTTAGTTGTCTTGTGTAATTCAACAATTGGTATGAGAGATTTGGTTTTGAGAAGAAGATCTTAATCACTTGAAGTAGATCCAATGGTGCAAAAAAATGAAAATCCCTATATTTGATGGATCTGACTACAGTGTTTGGAAAGTGAAAATGAGAGGTTACATGATCTCTCTTGGTTACAAGACTTGGAAAGCTATTAAGACAAAATATTTTGAGGCAACAATTGGTCCCTCTTTTATAGATGGGATTGCTACCTATGAAGAAAATGAAAGAGCAAAGTATGCAATCTACCCTGCTTTATCTAAGACTGAGCTGACAAAATTTATTTCATTAGGAACTTCTTATGAAGTTTGGGAAAAGTTGAAAGATATCTATGAAGGAAATGATAGAGTCAAATTATCAAAGAAGTTAACAAGTAAGTGACGATATGAGAACTTCAAAATGGAAGAAGGTGATGACATTGCAAGCTACTTTCAGAGGGTTGATATTGTATTAAATGAAGTCAAAAATCAACGTGGTACTTTGACAAATGAAGATACAATGGAGAAGATTTTGATGACCCTACTAGAGAGTTATAGTGACAAGGTCTCAACCATTGAGGAAGTGTATGACCCAAATAAATTCACTAGACAACAACTATTTGGCACCTTGACTACATTTGAAATGAGGTAGTTTGGATAAGAAAAGGAGAAAATAGAAACAACCTTCAAAGCAACAAAGTCAGAAGATGATCCGGGTAGTGATGGTTCACAGGAGTTGGAAGCAAAGTTTACAAGGAAGTTGAAGAAAGGTACCAGTGAGTAGAAAGGTTTGTTACCCTTTAAATGTTTTAGCTATGGAAATATTGGTCACTATGCTTCAAGATATCCAAATAGAGCCATACACAAGAACAAAAAAGACAATAAAGATAGAAAGTTCAAGAAATTGTATTATATTAGAGAAGATGCTGAAATTTTTGATGATGAATCTGATATTGAGGATGATAAAGATGAATGCATGTTTCTAGCCTTAGATAATAAATAAGTGGCTACTAACCATGGAATATGTGCAAGGGAATGTGGTCCAGAAAATAGGAAGAAAGAGATAGAAAGCACTTCGGTCTCTGCGTTTCATGCTAGACAAGATAAAGACTATTGGGTAATTGATAGTGGCTTCTCAAATAACATGATCAGAGATAAAATTAAGTTCGATAAAATTGAAAAGTGTGATGGAGGAATAGTCACGTTTGGATATTATTTTGGTGCAAAGATTGTTTAAAGTAAAAATGTGAAACTTGATGAATATATGCACAATCCATTTGAAATAAGATAAAATGAACCAGATGAACTTGTTTGTGGACAAGAGAAAGAGAAGGATAAGGAAGAAGAAAAATATATTGAAGAAGAAGAACAAAAAGAGACTCTAGAACCTGCTCCTAAGACTCCAAAGTATATACATTAAAATCATCTAGAAGAAAAGATAATTGGAGACAACGGCAAACATGTAACAAAAAGAAGAAAAGTGATAGAAGTTGAGGTAAATTTGTGTCTACTCTCTAAGATAGAACCTAAAATAGTGTGTGAAGGATACATATATGAAAATTGGGTTAGATCCATGAAAGAGGAATTAAAATAGATAGAGAAAAATCAGAAATGGGAATTGGTTCCTAGACCAGTAAAAAAGAATTTGATTGGTACAAAATGGGTATATAGGAATAAGCTGAATGAAGATGGTGAGGTAGTGAGAAATAAAGAAAGGCTTGCGTGAAAAGGTTATTCACAAGTTGAAGGAATATACTTTGAGGAGAAATTTTCTTTGGTGGCAAGAATGGAGGCTATTCAAATGTTTTTGGCATTTTCTACTCACAAAGACTTCAAGGTAAACTAGATGGATGTCAAGTTTGCATTCTTGAATGGAGAATTGGAAGAAGAGGTATACATTGAACAACCAAAGGGATTTCAATGATCAGATCAACCGGATATGGTCTATAAAATTAAAAAGGAACTATATGGACTCAAACAGGCTCCGAGAGCATGGTATGCAAGGTTGGACAGTTATTTGACCCAACAAAGTTTTAGTATTTAGGCTCTGCAGACAATAATCTTTATTTCAAGATTGAAGGAAACAATATCTTGATAGTAGTAGTGTATGTCGATGATATTATCTTTGGAGGAAATGAGGATATGTGCAAAAAACTTGTAGATGAGATGAAAAAAGAGTTTGAAATGTCGATGATTGGTGAGTTGAATTTCTTCCTTGGGCTTCAAGTGAATCAAATTGATATAGGCATATTCATTTCATAATCAAAGTATGTTAAAGAATTATTGAAGAAATTTGGAATGGATGACTCCAAACCAGTATGTACTCCTATGGTGACTGGATACAAACTAAATAAGGATGATGAATATCTTAATTTGATTAGAGAAAGTATAGATTTGTGATTGGTGGATTGTTATATCTTACTACTACTAGACTAGATATCATGCATGTAGTCTATTTGGTTTCTAGATTTCAAGAAGAACAAAAAAAAACACATGTTACAGTCATGAAAAGGATATTCAGATATCTAAAAGGGACTCCAGATCATGGTTTGTGGTATCCTAAGGATATTGATTTTACTCTAAATTCTTACAATAATGTAGATTGGGCTGGTTGTGTAGATGGCCAGAAGAGTACAAGTGGTGGTGCATTATTTGTTGGATGCAGATTGGTTTCATGGGTAAGCAAGAAATAGGATTCATTTTCTTTATCCACTATAGAGGTTGAGTATATTGTAGTAGCATCTTGCTATACACAAGTACTTTTGATGAAAAAAACATTAAAGGATATAGGTGTGACGTGTGATGAGCCTATCTATAGCTTATGTGATAGTAAAAGTGCAATAAACATTTCAAAGAGTCTAGTAATGCATACAAGGAAAAATCATATATCTATGAGATATCATTTCTTAAGGGAGAAGGTATTGGAGAATGAAGTTAGGCTTGAATATGTGCCTACAAAGGATTAGATTGCAGATATATTTAATCTCTTCCTAAGCATAATTTTGAGTATTTCCAAGAGAAGTTGGGTTTTACTTCCTCTCCTTCCTTGAACTAGGTGCACATAGAGGTGCATCAATCCAATGGATCTACACATTCATAATTTGTCTAGATTGATGATTGGGGTATAATCCTCAAGGGGAGTAGGTATTATCATTGTTGGTGAATGGTATGTGTGTTCTCATGGGTGCACTCCTAAGGGGGAGTGATCAGAGTTTTATATGGATGAAGAATCATGTAAAACCTTTCTTTTCAATTGTTTTCAAAGGGGGGGAGGTAATCATGTGAAAAAGCCTATCTATATCTGAAAAATTTGAAAGAGGGAGAGAGAATCTTGTAAGGAGAAGAGAGTGGAGGATATTTTTATAGGCTGCCTAATCTGAAAAAAAAGAGGAAGAGTGTGTATGATGTCTTTGATGGTTTTTCACATCATGTGTTACCATTAATGACAAAGGGGGAGATTATTGCAAATATGAATGAGAATGGTGGTAAATTGTCATTAATGTTGTCATTGATGTCAACATAGTACAAGTTGTTGCAATGAAAGGAATTAAGTGATTGCAGGTGGTACATGTATAATTGAGATACTGTAAAGATGTTATGAGTTCATGTAGATATCTTTATGGTGTTTTAGGTGTGCTAATATGATGAGTTATCAAGTGCTTACGAGAAAATTAATAAATAGTGAAGACAAAGTTGTGTGCGTGTTCATAATGTGCTATGGTATTATGCTCTACATTTATTTTATGTTGATCCTATGTTAGTGTAGATCTATAGTGTTGTTTATGGGAATCCTTGGGTGATATATCCTAGATTATAGCTTCTGGTCTGATGAAGAGTGAAAGTTGAGTTCACTGGTTTGTGAACTAGTCTAGTAGAGTTATTTGTCTGTGGACTGGGAGAAATGTTTCTCCTCTACAGTCCTCTACAGGTTTGTTTCAGGTCTTGCAGATCTGGAGGAAGGCTTGTAATGGTGTTATCTATGTCCTAGAAAAAGTGTTCATTTTTTGGTGCTTTAGAAGACTAGTTCCAAAGTTACTATGTGTGTTTGTACAGTCTGGCTGGACTATTGGAAAGTGTTCTCTATATGAATATTGTTGTAGTTGTTGCAGATGGATTTGAAGGCTTCTAGGAGGTGTTCCAATGTATGGTGAATCATGTTATTTGGTCCATGTGTTATCTTCTTGTTGTAAATGCATGTACTTCAATATTTATTGGTGTTTTCATTAGGTTTGGCCGACTTGGTGTCTACACATTATATAAAGGATAAGTATTAATTAAGGAAGCGTGTAATTGATCCAAGATGTTGTTTTGGGTCTTGGTTAAGTATTAATTTTTTCCACTCTCATCTTATCCACTATGGGAATGTTGAGTCATTGACCTAATTTGAATTTGTGAAATAAAGAATGTGTAGCCGACCTTGGAGAAAGTTTCTAAGATCGAAGGTGGTATACATACTAGGCATTATGTTAAGGTTTTTAAGAAACAAGTGTGAGAAGTGAAGTAGATGCAAAATATTGTGTGAAAGTGATCTTAGGAAATGAGAACTTCAAGTGCTAGACTCTTGAAGGTAGTGAGTTGATGGTGTCTGAAATTATTTGATTAAGGCTGCGAATGTGAGTGAGTTGCAGTGGTGGTTTTTTTGTTGTATTGAGATAATGTTCTTTGTAACATTCTTCTTTAAATGTCTCTTTATCTATAGGTAGTGAACCTCAAATTTGGATAGTGAGTCCTATCTGGACAGTGATTCCTATTTGGGCAATGAGCATTTGTAATTGGTTTGGCATTTTTTTCTATATTGTGAGTTAACCCTCATCGTGGTTTTTCCCTCATTGGGTTTTGCATGTAAATTTGGTGTTTGGTGTATTTTCTTTCTGTTATTTGCACTTAATTCTTATGCTTAATAACAGATTAAAGTGAATGTGGAATTGGTTAAGATCAGAAGTGAATTTGATTAGATACAACTGATTCACCCCCCCTTTCAGTTGTCTTGTGCAATTCAACATTGACAAGGGGTAAGTGGACCTGACGGACGTCAAGAAAATATTCCATAGTTCAAAATTCCCAAGGTTCATTGGGATCGATCACTAGAGAGTCTGAAGAAACTAGTGTACCTCCCATAAAGAGAAGAATAATTTAAGACTTGGGTGGGCTAGGCTCTTCGGACAAAGGAGAAGAGGAGGTAGACTTTGCTTTGTTGGTATTTTCAACCCCAACAATTTAGGTAAGTTTCACAGCTACCATTCCTTTTTCTATTGCATTGTTGGTTGATACTGTCCCTTGTCCCACAAAAAAAAATCCTCCATCCATCGATTCTGATATCCTCATCCTTAACACACCCTGACTATATTTTATAGTGAGCCTCATATGAAGATCCCACACACTAAATGAGAATCTTCTACCATATCTGTAGTTGATTCTTTAATTACTTTATCTGAGGAAAAATTTGTAAACACAGAGATGCCCATGCTATAGGCCTCATCGCCTTTACCTACTTCTAGGAATTGCTATTGTTTCCACCCACTAGCCTTTTTACCCCAATGAGCACCGCTTTTCCTTCTTAGGTCATACATGACATCCCAACCTTTTTCCAAATAACACTTCCTTTTTCTTACCCTCAAACTCAGTTGGTCAAAATCACCCTTGATGTTAACCTCTATGACCTCCCCGCAAGTGTCTCTATTGCTACACAAAGGATTGAGTCCTTGTAGAATCTCCAAAACTAGATGGAGTTGACCAGGCAGGCCTGACAAGAAAGGAAACAGAGGTTGCGGGTAAAAGTCGTGGCAAATCCAACCACCCTGAAGCTAGAAACCTATTTTGATGAGGAACAAAATGCTCTGATGAGTTCTGTTATGAGGTTGTGGATGTCCAAACTAGAGGGAGAGATGAAATATGAAGATTGCAATATCCAAAGTATGGGTCTCAACTTGAGCAAGGATCTCTCATGTGATAAAATAGACCTTGCAAAAGCAACACAGAAGGTGGTTTACATAGATTATGATCAATTGGAAAAGAGATTGAAAAAGCATGAGGCAGATTTAGAGAATTTGAAGGCCACGATGGAAAGACTACAAACAGAGATCAGGGCCAAGGATATGGATACGACCTACTTTAGGTGGCTGCAAGATCAACAAGAAGTGACTAAGTTGCTTGAAGAAACTTAGAATGAGAGAGATTAGCTTCATACTGAGGTACAAATATTAGAGTGTGAGGTTGATGTTTGCAGTTGAAGATATGTAGACCCAAATGTAAGAGGCCACCAAGAAAAATCAACAGAAGTAGTAAGAATTTGATGATGTAACAGGCTGATAAAACAACATATGTGCAAAGTTACGAAAAGAGGTGTAAGAGATGGGGAAGGAGAAGGATGATATGTGGGAAGATTTGGCTAATGTTTAATCCTAGGTGGTCAAAAATATTTAGAGAGCCTAGACAAAGACATAGAAGGAAAGGTGGGAGAAGCAAGACATCAAGTCTATTCTAAAGAATCATAATAGAGAGATAGAGAAGTTGCACTTTGAACTTTCAAGTGCTCTCTAGGAGATGGATCGGTTGAAAGAAGGCATGAAGCTCAATTCTAGTAGGAGTTAGCTACAACATGAGGGTCTGGGCTCCTCCCGATACACTAGGGAGTGTTGTCTTCCCATTGGGAGAGAATCATGATCGCCGTAGCAACCCTGAAGCCAACCCTAAAATTTCTAATGGATGCATATGAATTAAGTGCGAAGGTCAACCCAGTGGTTGACCAGATTCTACCCCCCATTTTAAGGAGTCAGGTTGGTTAACCATCAATCTATATAAGGTAACCGAGGAAGCTTTGAAATATGTTGGAATTACAGATCAGAGGGCAACTGCAAGAAAGGAAAATGGATTCATCACCTATAACTAGGTCACCTAGAAAATTAAGGCTTGCCAATCAAAATTAAGTAAGAAGGTCGAAGAAATAAGGGAGGCCTTAAAAAAATAATCCATCTAAGGTTACCCTCTATATTCTCAATAGATGGAGTGTTGATAGAAAAAAAATTAAAGAGGCCATCAGGCTAAAACAATAAGACTTCTTGTTACTCCAGGGTCTACGCCCATCACCTTCGGTCGAGGAAATTGAAAAGGTGCTTCTCTATTTATCTTGACTCTACTATGAAATCAGAGTTGCTTCATCAAAATGGGGTGGGGTTTCTTTCAAGGAGGTCCTCGACCTTGACCAGGCCTATGAGACACTACGTGCCCTCATTCCATCTTCTAATGAAGACTAGAAATTCCAACATGTTGCTTTCCTTGAACTCTGACGATTCATTTTTGTATCTAGGTTCATGCCTCCACAAGAGAAGGCCCCTGTAGTCTTCCTTTTCAACTCTTACTTCTTATTCACATTTTGATGGCACCACACCCCAAAGGCTAAGGTTACTCCAGCAAAAAGGTGCACAATGCACCATGTAGTGGCTACATGGATTTTTTCCACATCACTTTCCTTGCAAGCCCAAAATGAGACATGTGGCTGAATGGCGAGGATTTTCCCCAAGCTACTCTCATGGACTCTTAAATCGCCCACCAGTGTGCCACATCACTCACATTTTTTAGGTGGGTCATGTCACCCATGGGTGTATCATTTCTTTGGCAGAGTTTGTTGGGTAGTGCAACATGTCTTTTGTCTTTGGGAGTCTAATTTTATAGTAGCGCCATTATTCCTCACAATAGATCAAATCAATTTTCTTTCCAAGTTGTCAGGGTTCTTCTCTGATAGGCATATCTTCACAAATATTCTGTAATATCTAGAGCCATTAATGAGGTAGCTCAATTTTTTATTTGCGAAGATCATCGTAATTAAATCATATATTTGATTGGATTGTGGACTATTATATGAGGACACCTTTTGGTAGTTCATCTCCATTAGCTGCAGTATTGGCTCATCTCTCTGACTCTATAAAAGGGGTTTGCAGTGGCTTTTTTTATAGAGGATATAATTTTTTCTTTATCTGTTAGAGGATTAGAGTAGGGGAAGAATAAGAATATATTTACATAGCTTTTTTTCACTCTTTGGCATGTTAAATTATCAAGACTATTAATCAGATTGGCATTCAAACTTTCCTTTTATTTGATTTATTGCAAGAACAAGTAATAGTAGGGAGACATCTTTGAGATTGTGCCTTTATGGCCTTTATCACAAATTTGTTTTTCCTATTCTATGTATGTTGGATGCTCTATGTCAATTCATATTGATAGAGTCTTTGTGTTTGCTCTATATGCCATTAGCTTTTATGTTTGATGCTATCTTTTAGAAATTGAATCATGTTCATTATACTCTTTCAATTTTTGTAAAGATTTATGTTAACCTTCATATTATGTTGTAAGAGTAGAAGGGTTCTATAAAGATCTGAAATATTTCTGTTAGTACCAGGTTTCTTATTTCTATCAGACCTTAATGGGTTCTTCCCGTAGGGAGATTTGAATGAGTACTCTGTGCCCCTTTGGGCCTTATTTGTTCATTCTCTTTCCAAAAATGAATGTTATGTGGTGTTTGTATCCATTGCATCAAGAGTAAGAAGTTGCTAGTCTTTGAAATGTTCTAAAACTTTTGGTGCATCACCACCTTTTGTTTTTCTCTATATTTCTCTTCCCCTTTTCTCGAAACACAAAGAAGATCCAAATTTTATAAAAACCTTGGAGGTCATTTAGTGAGGCACAAGTTGGTCCCCCACTCACTTAGTTTCCCTTAAGGTTGTTTGGGAGAAGCGCACGCTTTCATGATCAATAGTTAACTATTACATCATCTAAATAACACAAGGGCATGCCAAGAACATCTATGAAAACCAACCTATCACGCACATGGATTATGATATTTTTCTAGAAAATATGGACCAAACTTATGCCTCTAGCCATAGAATCACCTAGACATAAAGGATTTTCTAGATGTGACATGACTAGATTGAGGTACAACTTTTATTCTGACCCCTTTTATACCCCACTGATAATATATGGTTGAAAATGTTTCTAGAGGTGATAATTTACCACCAAGGAATCTTAATGAGAAATAATCACTAGATTCTTTTGATATCCAATTTCACATGAAACATGAGGAGAGAGCATACATATGACGAGTGATCTTAAGTTAAAACAATGAAAAATGGCACAAACTTAAGTTTTTGATTTGCAAGAACACCCAAGGGTGTGAGGAGAGAGAATACACTTAATTAGGCCTCACAAGCACAAAATACAAGAATAATTCACCTCATAAAAGAAAACCATTAGTAATATTGAGTTTTTATCTTTAGATTGTATGATATTTGTAAGGTAAAAAATAGGATAAACACTAGAAAAGTCAGATATTAGTAGGCTGGTCCCTAACAAAATGAAATTGAACTTGTTGGAAATTCATAGGAAACATAACCACTCATAAAAGGGCATAACAAAATAAAAAAAATAGTGTTTTCCTTGGTTGTAGGGCTTCCCAAAAATTTCACAAGCCCACCTGAAATTTTGCAAAATTTCCCCATTGTGGAAGACCACCCAATTGTGTTTTCCTACACAAAAATTAAAATTTGGTTACTCAAAAGTTAATTTTTTGATGTGAAGAGGTAACATGGATAACATATAAGCCTGAAAAACCAAACTTTATCAATATATAGAAAATCTATGTTAGAAATTTTTTTAATAAAAAAATATTAGCAAGTGAAACTAAGCTCCTAACACCTTGATGATGGGGTTTCCCAAAGATAGTATGAGGCCACCAAAATACAAAAAAAGGTTACCTAATTCGATAAAGGCCACCTAATCATGATCTACACACAAAAAATTAAAAAATATGATTATGATTAATTAAGAAAGGGATGTGGGCCCCAACATGGTTTCCATAAATGTGCACATAAATTTTGAGCCTAATAGAGTAAGTAAAATCAAGATTACCCTACTCTACTCAAAATAAAAAACAACACTCAGATTAAGCATAAGGGTTAGTGAAATTGATAAATAAATTTAAGACAAAATAAAAGTTGTTCCTTTTTGCACCATGGTGAGGTGGTTTTGGTCACAGATGGTTGGATATGAGTGTTCGTACCAACAATATAAAATTTCTTAGGAGGTTGATGAGTTCTTGATCATGGATAGGATGATATCTAATTGATATAAATTAGGAAGAACCAATTGATGGATAGGATTAGAATATGAGATCAATGGCTCATATATTATGCGAGCCATAGAGAGATGAGAGGAGGCAGAGTTTCCTCATGTGATTAGAAGAGATGGAGGGAGAGGGAATAATGGGAGAATTAATGGTGGAGATTTTCCTCGAGGGAGGTGGATGAAAAAGATGGAAATGGTAGCAAGGCCATGTCACATGTAAAAAATCCCATGCCTTGTGTACAAAGACCATGCCTTGTTTATAAAAATCATTACCTTTTACACATGTGGGGGCATTCATGACTTGATGGGTGGTTGAATAGGGTTAGACTCTATAAGTAGGAGATTAGTGAGCCAATTGATTTTAGCCTACCTAATAAAAGGTGCAATTTTTTTTGAATTAATTAAGTAGATTTTTTGTTTAGAAAAAGGATGGGGAACTTAAGTAAATAGATAATTTGATTTATTTACCAAAGGTTGAATACAAAAGAGTGGTGATTAAATGATTTAGGCTAGAAATAAGGCATGCATTAATAGTGGTGAATAGTGATTTTATTCATTAAATAAAAATATTATTTAATTGATAAGGGGTTAGAAATAGGATAACTAATTGAATAATAATGGTTGTATTCAATCAATTATATCTAGGAAATAGTTAGGAAACTATGATGCATCAATTTTAGGTGTCTATACAACCAAGATGTTCTAAACTTTAAAAATTAGTAACTATATCTTGCAAGTATTTTTGGTTTACTCCTTTCATTAATCTTTATCAGAAAATGGATTTAATCCTATTAAATATGCAATGAATTATTTTTACATATCAAACCTTGGATAATTTTCTTGGCCAAAGATTGAATCTTTTATAAATACTACTAGAAAATATCTACTACGATGATTACAAAATATATTTTCTTTATCTATAATGTGTTGAGCTTCATATTTAAACTCATTTAGATATGCTTGCCACTAGACATATTTACTTTGGCCATCTTTTGTCCATGATATTTATCCTTGAAAGTTAGGAACTTACTACAATAAATTCTAATAATAAAATATTTTAAATTAACTTTAAACATAATTTTTAAAGGAATTTAATTACACCAAAGATTTATTTGTTAGAATAAATCTATTTATTTACATCGTCAAGGAATTCACAACTAACATATTTTGATGTGTATTTGAAATGAAGGAAAAATAGGGGTTCTTTTTTATCAAAATGGGGTGATTGAATATGTGATTCACCTATCTTCCTTATTTCATTAGGAAAAAGAGATCCCCAAAGGTAGGATTGACTTTCAACCCTTAGGTGAGTCAACCCCATTGGAGATCTTGGTTGTTTTCTTTATGAAAAAATGGGGTAAATATGCTTGAAATGCACTTTGAGGAGAAAAACTAAAAAATACTAAATGAAATTAATTATGCAATGTGAAACTTGAATCATCAATTTAAAGCATAACATAATTAAAAACAATAGACTTTCAATAGATCTGAGAAGGGTAAGCTGATGTGTACCAGTCACCAAAAGGTGTTGCTGAGTATCCTCATGGGAAAGATTTTCCCTAGGGTGAATGGGTCCTTCTACAAGGATCCAAAATATGATTTCATAGTCCTATGCTTCTGGATCTACACTCCTAACCAAAACTTGAAAATATTTACCAACCTCATGCCAAAACATAATATTTCATTTGTCAAGGCTAGTGAAAGTACAAAGACTGATGTAATGAATGTTGACACAAATGATGAGAACATAGATAATATTCAACAAAGTCCTATGGATAGTGATCAACAAGAAAAACATACTATTGATGGTTTGGTTGCATTAGTCGAAACTCAACATCGTAAGGGATGACCTAAAAATCCTCTTGAGATTGGTTTCTCCTCACAAGATATACTCAAACATGCACATGATGGTCCTCTTTACATAGCCGTCTATATCTATGATAAGCCCACTAATGCGATATTAATAGATCCCATCCATGGAGAGAACATGATCATCAAGGAATTCTTACTTCTACATGAACTCTATCAAGATATATATGATAAAATGAAAGCATGGATCAAGACACAAAATGGTTTTGGGTGCCCTACGATGGGATCAATCACCTTACCATTGCAAATAGGACCAAAAACATTAGATATCTCATTCTCCATCATCCCACATTCAGACCAATTTTGTGTGAAGTTAGGCTATCCATGGATTCATTCCTTGAATGCGGTCCCTTCAGTCATACATAAATCCTTAAAGTACCCTTTGACAATGAAATCTTCATCGTCCACCATAGTAGCTTTAACCCTTTGTCCTCCCATGGATACTTCTCCTTAGATTTATTTTGGCCCAAGCCTATAGAACCTATAAAACCATGAGAAGACTTCTTTTTCCTGTCTTATCAAAATTTTAAGGCAATGAAAATAACATAATTATCCCTTCAAAAGATGCCTCAACCTACCACAACCTACCATCCTTGATGAAACCATGATTGAACCCCACTAAATTAAAAATGACCAAGACCAACCTAAGACAAAAAATTCACCTCCTCCCTACAAAAGACCAAGGGACAATGAAAACAACCTCATCATTCCTCCTAGAATAAAACAAGTTTACAAAGTCAAAGAGAAAGTGATTGAACAACCTCTCATGGTTCCTTTCATTCCTCCCCTCAGGGAAGACAAGAAACCTATGGTTGATCAACTCACTCCTACAAAAATGCTACTTGAAAATATGACTAAAATAAATAGATGTACTAGAGAGTGTAATAATAGACGTCATGCCCTTGCTTACAAGTTAAATGAAGAATTAATCAAAGAAAACAAAATTCAAACTTCACTGAAGAAATGCATGATGAGCACCCCACTTTGCCGAAACAAAAAATCTTATAATGCAATCACAACAAGAGTTGAACCCTTCCTTAGACATTATCATTCAAACTCTTGTTGATATTAACTTAGATGACAATGAGGAAGTTACTAAAATTGACGAAGAGGTGCATAATGATTTGAATACATTGTTTTCCTCTTCCATGAGATTAAATGACAATTCTCCTAAGAAGAGTGTTGAACCTAGTGATGGCCCTAGTTTGACACCTGCTATTGTCTGCCTTCGATATAAAATGAACATGATTGGGATGCAAACAACCTGGTTTAGGTTGACTTGCTTGTGCTTTACTAGTCTTTTCTTTGTTTTCTTTTTCATTTTATTTTGTGTGATTGCATGTGTGTGATGTGATTTCCTGTGACGTTTTGTCTGATGTTTTCTCTCTCTTTGTGACATTCATCTATTTGTACTTTAATTATTCTATATGTCATAATTCTTTTATCTTTTTATTTTATTTCTTTTTCGTTTGTCTTGTGTTTTCATTTCGGGGATGATGGAAGATTTCAAGGCATCCATGTCTCTTCCATGTTGACCCAAAACATTTTCTTTTATCTCTTTTTTAGTTGTCTTGTGTTTTCCTTTTGGGGATGACACAAGGCATAGAGGCATCCATGTCTCTTCCATGTTGACCCAATAGATTTTCCTTTAATTTTATTTATCTCTTTTACATTTGTATTTTATTTTACTTTTGGGGATGATGCAAGGCGTCGAGACATTCATGTCTCTTCCATGTTGACCCAAACGGTTTTTATTTGTTTTCGCTCTCTTGGTGTCATTCTTCTAGTTCTATGAGTATTTGGGGAATGATGATAGTTCCGAGCTCTCTTAAAAAAATTGTAGCAAGAAGATACTGACCCCAAATCCATATGTCTTATATGTGTTTGGTGTTTTCATTTTGGGGGAAACCCCTCTCTTTTCTTTCTCTTTTACATGACTTAGCTTTATTTGGAAACATATGACTTGGAATAGGGCTTTCCACGCTAGCTCTCATGACTTCTTTATTGTTTTCATTTTTCATTTTCTACTTTAAAGTACTTGCTAATAGTAAGCTATTTAACAATTTCTTTAAAGTGGGGGCATACATTAGCATTATTCTTTTGCATTTTTATTTTTTATGGTTCATGGTGTAGTCTTCTTATTTTATGCAATGTGTTTTTCACTTTGTGGATGACATCGGGTGTGATGTCCTTCAAGAGCATGGTCTCTCTTAGCATATTATATTCCACTTAGTGGTTTGATGTGAATCTTTTATTATTTGATTTCTCCTCTTTTGGGGACATTAGACACAATGTTCCCCAAGTTAAAGACCTTACATGAACTAAGCAAGAATCCCTTGAATGTGTTGAACATCCAGAATAATGAGAGGGGGGTTGAATTAGTATTCCATAAAACCATTCACATAAAATCCATCTAAGCATAATCACAAATCTGACTGAATTACCAAAGGAAAAAATGAAATCAAGACAAAGCATCAACACACATGAACACCAAATTTTTTATGTGGAAAACCCAAAACAAGAAAAACCACGGTGAGGGTTAGCTCACAATATAATATATTTGGATATACAATATTATAGGGCTCACTTCCAGGACTCACTGTCATTGAAAGGCTCACAACCTGAGTAAAAAAAGAGATGGATCATTGCCAAAAGGGTGAACTGATGAATAAATCAAACATATTCATTTTCAACTTTTGCCATGTGAACTTCCTCTCTTTCTCTCCACACACATCCACACCAAATAATGTATTACATATATACATGTGTATCTATGTTTCTTAATTAGGTTGCCCTAATTAGAGAAACCTTAATTCAAAAAATAAATTTTATCGACATGAACCTAAGATAGATCCCTTATTATTAATATCTAGTTAGGTTAGCCAGATTTAAACCAAAACTCCAAAAAAATGTTCACTCCATCAAACGTGTGACACAAAAAATTATTAACTCATTGAATTCTCCCTTGGATGACACCAAACTATTTATCTTCAACACCGCATGGTATGATAATCAATCATAAGAAAATGAAGAATCTCCCACAACAACATGTAGGAGGAAAAATCAATAAGGTCTATAGAACATAATATTGTCATTCATATCTCCCAAAATCCTTCACATATCATCATGAATCTCCAAGGTAGAATACATATTTTAATGATATATTTTATTGAGATGGAATCCAGACCAAAATATCAGATCAACATGCATTCATAATCGAAGCAGTAAAATATTGGAAATTAACAAGATTCTATTATATTTTGACATCAATGACAACCTATCAATTTCAACAATCTCCCCATTTGTCATTGATGGTAACACATGATGTGAAAACTATCGAAAAGATACCTCTTCCCAACTTACATACAAAAACCTTTCAATTTCCTCTCTGTTTTCACATGATACTTCTCTCTCTCCCCCTTTGACATCAATGGAAAAGGAAAAAGTATTTTTAGTGCATTAATAGTCCCTTTAGAAATCTAAATACTCCCCCTGAGCAGTACATTCCAGAATTAATGATGATAAATGACTAACCAGAGGTGGTAGATGATTGAAGCTATCTAAGAATCCCCATCGATGAGGATATCCCTTCATCTCGAAGATTTTATTCCTCTGTTAGAGCATTGTATAGATAATTAAGATCAATTAAAGTATCCTTTCCTTCAACCATAGTTTCGGGAGAAGTGTAAGAGATCAAAAACCTTTTAGCAACCGAATAAACATAGTAGATAGAAGCACACTCAATATTGATTAGATCTCTAAACCTCCCATACAACTCAATCAACTTTCCTATTTCTTTGTGTGATGCAAGGTATTCTTCATGCAGTCTTGTCAAACCACACCAAGTCTAATCATCCAGACTAAGAGCAAAATCAAATGTGCTAGATGAAAACTTATTCTAATCGTGCTCTCAACATCCTTGAGCCTTTGAATTGCATCAAGACAAGACCAACATAATGCGAATAAAATATTAATTTCTTCCTCATAATATTGAATATTATTGAGTTTTTCAAGTGCCAAGCTATGAGTAGACTTGCACTTATTTATAATTTCCAATAATTTTTTTCTTTCAATGCAAGAGACCATGTCACTGATAGAATTGCTCTTTAATTCATTGAATCTATTGGTTAATACATTTGAGCTCCCTTTGGAAACAACAATAGGAGCTACTTGAAGATGTGTCCTTCTTCTGGCCAATTGCTTGGGTCTCCTCGGAGCAAGGTCCACTTGAGCAAGTAGGGCATGAACCACAACTTCTTTCCTCTTTTCTCCAATGGTAGGCTTTGGTTTATCAAAGATAAAATTAGAATCTTCAAGAGAATTGGCTACTTGAGTGTAGGTTCAAAACCTATGTCTACTGAGATCCTAAGGGTTGTTAACCAACAATTCAATACAACCAATAGCATAATCCTTCTCAATTTCATCCCCAAAATTAGGTAACCATGAATTCCTTGGTTCAAATGCCTTGATGATGCAACTATTAGAGTCTACCAAAAATATTGTCATTCTTATATTTTGAAACCAATTCTCTTGGAATTCTCCTTCTTTTATTTATTTTCCTTTGAAACTTTACAAAGAATGCACCGAGGGAATCTTCTTGAGCATCTAAGTCCCCAAAATTTATCATAATATCCTCAATCTAATGAGAAACTAGTTTGGTATTCTCCCAACTAACTTCTCCTATTCCAAGCATCTCCTTCATAAAGTAGAAAATAAAGCATAAGACCAATGTACCATATCTGAATGTACCTTTCTTCTTCTTGAAATATCTCATATTCTCCGATAGATGTTGTTGGAGCAGCTCACATAGATGATATTTAGTTCTATTCTCAACCATATCCAATGTAAGATCAGTTACAGTATTGGAGACATCATTGTCACCAAGAATCATCTATGAAATAACTAAGCTTGCATACTGAACTACCAGGTTGGCGATTCTAGAAAATGTGTTCTTTGTTAAACCCTCTTCTCTATCAAAATTATAAATAGGAGTAGATTTAGAGGATGATAACCCAACAAATTCCATGATTATATCTTTGGATATCATATATGCTTCATTAAGCCACACAAAGTCACCATGAAATATGCTAAGCGCCATTCTGATACATCTTCCTTCACTACTAAAGTCCGAAAGATTGTTCCATACATCCAATTTCATTTCCGAAAGCACATTGTACTCTGGTTTTAGGGTAAAACCATTTCTAGTTAATTCTTCACTCCACAACATGCGAGATTTTTAGTAATTAAACTATTCTAATTCTCCATGAATGTATGCTCCAACATCTTCAATCATTATGACACCAAGAATATTTGAAAAGGCACCCGAAAGATCAAGTTCCATGGATTTAACAGAATGTATTTTGTATTCTATTTTTGGTCTTTCTAAATTGTTTATAAGATGAGGAAAAGCCATTGAATACAAGAAACCACAAGTAATTCAGAAGTAGTGGAATCGACTAATCTTTTCCTTTTATACGAAAGCCAAATTCAGAAATTCCACAAGATGAAATTGCTCTGGTTTCTTCAAGCTTCTTCTTGCACAAATTATTTTCATCGAATACATTTTCCTAAACATATCTAAATTTATTCTTTTCATCCCAATCGTTTATGCAATTAATGCTTCACATCACAAGTAGATCACCTTGAAATTTGTGAAAGCTTCCATTCTTTCAAATTTTGCTAAATACATTCTTTGCACATGTGTGACTGTATATCCCTTTTGTATGAATTTTTGTTCATAGCCTTAATAAATGTGCTTCTGCCATGATATGACATCTTACATTAAAAGAGGGGTTGACAAGTTTTCTGATTATTGCTCCCCCTTAGCCAAGTTTTGAATCAATTTTTAAGAGACATATTTGCATCAGAGGACGACATAAAAACAAATGTTTATGGTTCTACTCGCTTTTAAGATTCTCCTTCTTTTCTCCATATTCTCTCCATCTCTTTCTTAACTTCGACTGGGTCAACTTTGATGATTGAGTCATATCCTTTTGTCAGATTGTTACCTCTCAATTTTTTTCTTCCAATATGTTATGGATTGCTGCAATTAAAGCAAACAACATTCTTCCATTCAGGATTTCTCTTGTTCAATCCACACTTGCACTGGTTATCTTTATGCCTAACTGAATTGAAAACATAACAATGACCTTTAAACGAATAAATCATCTTGTCTAAGTTCTGATTTCTTATGATTCCATCATTCTGCTTCACTTTACTTTTGCAATCTTTTGCTCTATGTCCAAATTTTTTGTAAGAATAAAAAAAATCATTAAAATATAAATACCTTTGAACATTAGGCTATTTGATGGGATTCCTATTGGTATAGCTTCTTAAGTCCTTGATTTGTCCATCTTTACACAAAGTCTTATTATTCAGAGGTTTCTTTATCTTTGAATTATGTTCTTCTTCAAAACCTAAGCCTGTTTTAACCACTGTAGGTCTTTAAGAATCAACAACTCATTAAGCTTTACAGTTCTTGTCTTGAATTTATCTTCAAATCTTTTTTACTTTTCCATATATGATGTCAAAATTTCCATTTATTGCTTGAGCTTCATACATTCATTTGTCTTCCTTTGAATTTCAACTTTCTGGTACTCTTCAATCCTTTTCTTTTTTTTCAATTGATGAAGTAGTCTGGTGATATCATCTTGCTCTCCTTTTAGTTGAATACATGCATCTTCATATCTTCTCCTTAGATCCTTGATATAATCATTCGCTTCTCTCAGCTTATTCTTCAGATCTTCATTTTCTTTTGAGTGTCCAACATAGACCACTTCTAGAGGAAAAAAATTCTTATAATCAAATTTTGGGACCATCCTTAAGTTATTAGGCTTCTTTAGAGTAACTAGGATCTGCTACAAATTGTTGAACATCTAGAATACTAAGAGGGGGGGTGAATCAGTATTCCATAAAACCATTCACATAAAATCCATCTAAGAATAATAAAAAATCTATCTGAATTACTAGAGGAAAACATGAAATAAAGACAAAGTATCAACACACATGAGCACCAATTTTTTTATGTGGAAAACCCAAAATGGGAAAAACCATGATGAGGGTTAGCTCATAATATAATATATCTAGATATACAATATTATAGGGCTCACTGCCAGGAATCACTATCCTTGAAAGGCTCACAACCTGAATGCAAAAGAGATGACTAAATTCCAAGATACAAAAGGTATGGCTCACTACGAAAAGGGTGAACTGATGAAGAACGCACCTTCATTGTGCTAGAGTTCAGTTCTGATGAAGTAAAATGCTTGATTAACTCATTCAACTGATCATCTATACAATTCGTACATATTCATTTTCAAAAATTTCCATGCAAAATTCATCTCTTCCTCTCGACACACATCAACACCAAAGAATGTCTTACATATATACATGTGTATCTATATCTCTTAATTACGCTGGTCTAATTAGAGAAACCTTACTTCAAAAACTAGCTTTTGTCAACATGGACCTAAGATGGATCCCTTAATATTAATATATAGTTAGGTCGACTAGACTTAAATTAAAAACTCCAAAAAAATGTACACTCCATCAAACGTGTGACACAAAAACTTGTTAACTCATTGAATTCTCCCTTAGACAACATCAAACTACTTATCTTTGACACTCCATAGTATGATAATCAATCATAAGAAAATGTAGAATCTCCCACAACAACATGTGGGAGGAAAAATCATTGAGGTCTACATAATTGTTGGTGTAATTAAATATTTTGTACCTTGTCCTAGGTCATAATTACACCTTAGTTAAGTTTACTTAGGGACCACATAGGAGTTGTTGGAGAATTTCCACCTTTGGTGGACTTATCTTCTTATTACTTTATCACCTCCACCTTTCATGGACATATCATGTGATTAGGGTTCCACCTTTTGTGGGTGATCCACTATTTGTGGTGGTTATCACATTATCACCTTTCCACTTTAGGTGGAGTGATAGCTTTTTATTGTTGTCTCATGTCATAAGATTACGACACTTGTCATAATCTTATGCACTCCTATGTTCTCACCTTGGCTATATAACCAAGGGGTCTCTACTTCATTTGTACACACATTGAATCATATCATTGACATTGAATACTGTTTATTCTTGTCATATTATTTTCTCTCTTCTTTGTGCTTTCTATTTGGTCCATAGATCTTGGCATCCATAGCCAATTCTAACAAGAATAAAATAATTTCATTTGTATCTCACAAATGCCTTCACATACCATCATGAATCTCCAAGGTAGAATACATATTTTAGTCTCAAACCTGTATACAAAGTCCTGTAATGATATATTTTACTGAGATGGAATCTATATTAAAATACCGTATCAACAGGAATTCATAATTAGAGCAAAAAAATACTGGAAATCAACAAGATTCCATTATCTATTGACATCAATGACAACACTGGCATATGAGTCTTCGTATAGGAAATTTTCTAGATTTTTGAAGATGCTGATTCAACACTGCCAGATTCCTATTCCTGCCCAGAAACCCTAGTCTGGGACTGATACACCCAGCTTGGCGTATGAGTCCTTATGTGCCCTAAAGTCTACATTTTCAAGTTTTCAAAGCTTATTCTAAGCACATCCAGGTTTCTAGATGCAACCTTCTAATTTATGATATTTCTATTATGTTTCGCATTCATTTCTAGGGAATATGTTGAAGTTTTGTATAACATTAGGTTTCATCATTAGGTCTTGCATGTTACTTGTATTTCCAAGCCCTAGCTTTGTTGTGAACCCTCTTCTAGTCTTTAATCATACCCTAGGAAAACCTTTAATAGATATCTTTCCTTCATTCCATCCTTGGACTGAGATCTCTAGGGTTTCTTTGAGTGAAACTAAGTGAAATAGGTCAAGGTCCTTATCCCCCCTTTGTTCCATCTCTTAAAAGGTGGAACCTTATTTCCTTGTTTTCAATATCAAGTAAAAGGTGTAGTAGGTACATTAGATTATATTGATTGAGGTGCAAAAGTTTTTGGTGATTTCATATGGTTTCCTATTGATATATCCTATTGAGAGCCAACCTTGGGCTTAGTGACATATAGATATGTTGAGTTAAGTAGATCTGAGGAAAGCTTGTGAAGCTATGGTGGTATGTTCATTGACTAGGAGAAATCGTACTAACCATACATTTCTATGTAAGATTACCTCCAACTTCTCCTTACTAAATGGACCCTTGAGTGATCCATAGAGCTAACCTATATTGTATTGTTCATCCTCATAAGTTTTATTAGTGTAACTGTGAATAAGGTGTAAAGCACTAAAACACTTCTTAATACGACATTATATCAAAGGCAAATCAAGTTGAACTAATTCAAAACAATAATCTACTAAAAACATCATATTGCTCTCTATCTCCAGAGATTTATTAAATCATTGTGGCTCTCAGATCGTGTGAGCACTATGATTGTTAAAATGACAATTTAGATAACGAGAAGGATGCTGATAATATGTATATGAATAAATGAAACTAATGCAATATGAATTGACATGAAATTTGACAAATGCAGCTACAGGAGGCAGCCATGATATGAAAATTGAAGGGAAAAGAATGCAGATCTACTAACCCAACAGTGCGGAATACATTCCCTTAAAACCTTTACTACAGGGGAGAGAAGCAAAAAGAAAAAACTAACAGTTTCTAAAACATATAGAGATGCATACAACTATGGTAATGAGAAACCAGAAAGATAAGCAAACAAAGATGACACATTATTTACATGGGAAACCCTTTCAGGTAAAAAACCCACCACACAAAGTCAAATCTATTGTATTACAATAATGATTCGATTACATACAATAACCAGACTTTTTTGTTCAGCTTACAATCATCTAGAGAGTTTCAGATTCACTGTTACAATGTTTTTACAACATACAGTTCAAAACCCTCCTCAAGAACTTACGTCCTTCTGTTCTTTAGCACGCAACTTCAACTTGCTCTGCAACTTACGACTCAACTCTTGACTTGTCTAACTTATGAGAAATAACACATCTCTCATCCATATGTAACTGACTCAGAAGAGTAATGAAGTCCATCCTCAAATCACACAACTGGTCGGATTTGACAGATTTCCTGCAACGAGCCAACATTGCATTCAAAGCCATTACTCAAAATGGTTGAGCTCGCCACCCTTCGTTGACAAATGCAACTTCCACAATAACTATCTTGGTATCCATCCAATCACTATTCAACTAGGTGCCACGCATCCAAGACCCATCAGCAATCATAGCTGACAGAGCAACCAAAATGGTCAAATAGACATCGGGCACGACCAAGACTTCAAGTCGTTTCTAACACTGCCGGAGCCGAAGTCGGAACAGGAGTCAAAACAGGACTCCACCGAAAATACATACTGCCAGAGTTGGAGTCAGAGTCAGAGACGGAACTAGAGTCGAAACATGACTCCACCGAAATTACAGGTTCAGGAACCAATTCGGTTTCGCGTCCGCCCACGGCAAAGGGGAACTCAGCGGAAACAGTTCTGATCAGGGTAAGTCAACCCGGGGTCAAACCAAGATGGGAACACAAAAGACTGAAGTCAAAGTTGGAGTAGGAATAGGAACAAAAAATAGGACTTCACCAAAAAGTCCAAGATCAGGAACCAATCCGGTTCCAGTTCCGCCTCCGCCAACTGCAAGAAACAACATACCAGAACCAGGACAAGGCGGAGGAAAACACCTCGAGGAGAATCCAAACATCTAGAGGAATTAGATCATAAAAGCAGGAGTTAGACTCAGAGTCAGAACAGAAACTGAAACAGGAACATGGCAAACGAACATTGCCGAATTCCAAAACTAGTTCCGCCTCCGCCAGACCTGCGAAGCAAGAATCAATAGATAGAAGGAAGTGGAGTCGGAGCAGGAATGAGAACCAAAACCCAGAACTTAGGCAAATAGAACAATGCCAAGTTCCATCCCGGTTCTGCCTCCGCCAGAGACCCGAAACTTAGGCAAACAAAACAATGCCAAGTTGCATCCTAGTTCCACCTCTGCCAGAACTTTGCAAACAACACAAAATCACCAAGGCATGAAAATGAGGACTTCAAGATGGAAGTTGAGACATAATTTCTCAACAATCTCCCACTTTGTGAACACTTCCAGCTTCCTCAAAATATCAAACCTTACTGTCTATCATAGGCCCCAAGGCCCATCAATTATGTGCACCATCTGAACTTGTCTATGCTAACCGGCTTTGTCAAGGCATCTGCAACATTCTTCAAGGTGTCAACCTTATCCATACTGACCTTGCCATTTTCAACCATATCCCTCATGAAGTGATATTGCACATCTATGTGCTTGGTCCTGGCATGGAAGGTCAGATTCTTTTCCAAAAAAATGGCACTTTGACTGTCACAATAGATTGAAATATGCTCAGCATTAAATCCAATGTCTAAACACAAACGCCTTAGCCACACTGCCTCCTTGCAAGCATGAGTTGCTTCCATGTACTCTGCCTCTATCATGGATAAAGCAACTACAGCTTATCGCTTGCTCATCCAACTGATTGCTCCACCATTAAGCATGAAAGTGTATCCACTGGTGGATCTTCTGCTGTCAATGTCCCCTGCCCAATTAGAGTCAACATATCCTTGAATGCAAAGAGCCCTTTGTGATGCAACCATATTGCCATGGTAACACAAAGCATAATCTGAAGTACCCTTCAAATACCTGAACACTCTCTTTACAACATCCCAATGTGATCTCCCTGGATTTGCCATGAGCCGACTTAGAACTCCCACTGCTTGGGCAATGTCTGGTCTTGTGTAGACCATAGCATACATTAAATTGCCTACAACACTTGCATAAGGCACATTGATCATTTCCTCCATCTCAGTAGCATACTTTGGACAGTCTTTAGCAGATAGTTTCAATCCTTGCATGATTGGAACAACTAGCTGCTTGCAATCAGTCATGTTGAACCTCTCTAGAACGGTTTTCACATACTTACTTTGACTGAGCCAAAGTTTTCTGCTTGTTCTATCCCTGGTTATCTCCATCCCAAGAATGTACCTTGCTGCTCCAAGATCTTTCATTTTGAACTTAGCAGACAATTGAGTTTTAAGATCAGAAATCATTGCCTTGCTATTACCAATGAATAACATGTCATCCACATACAGAGTAATAACAAGCACATGATCATTCTCACATTTATAATAAATGCAATGATTAGATTTTGATCTAACAACCCCAATTGACAACACAAATGTGTCAAATTTTTGGTACCACATTCTAGGGGATTGCTTTAGACCATAGAGAGATTTATTTAACTTGCAAACCAGATTTTGTTTACCTCTTTCAATAAAATGCTCAGGCTGGGACATGTAGATTTCTTCTTCTAGCTCACCATGGAGAAATGTTGTCTTCACATCCATTTGCTCAATTTCATAGTTATACACAGCTGCCAATGACAACAAAAATCTGATGGATGTTAGCTTTGCTACAGGGGAAAAGATCTCTCCATAATCTATTCCCTCAACTTTGGAAAAACCCTTTACAACTAGTCGTGCCTTATACTTCTCCACACTGCCATCAAGGCCTATCTTCCTTTTGAATATCCACTTGCAGCCAACAGGCTTTCGCCCTTTAGGCAGTGGTACCAACTTCCAGGTATCATTCTTTTTCAAGGAATCCATCTCCTCATTCATGGCTTTCAACCAAGACTTTGAATCAGCCATGCTGATTGCTTCTTTCACAGTCCTAGGCTCATCAGTGCTGGTAATTAAGGCATAAGCACAATTTGAATCTAACATAAAGAAACCATACCTTTCTGGTTGCCTTCTTTCTCGTGTAGATCTCCTTAGAGGCTGAGGTTGTTCTTCATCATCAGAACTTCCAGAGCTTCTTGAGCTCTCCCCAATCTCAGGTACACCATGCAACTCTTCCCTTTCTGGAGTTTGGGGAATCTCAACTGCATCCTTCTTCTTGTCACTCTGATTTGTCTCAAGCTATTGATTACTTACTAGAGGTTTCAGCTCACGAAATATCACACTTCTGCTATACAAAACCTTCTCAGCAACAGGGTTCCAAAGCTTGTATCCTTTCACACCAACTCCATAGCTGATGAGAATACATTTTACAACCTTATTATCTAACTTTGATCTCTTTTCATTTGGCACATGAAAATATGCCTCATAGCCAAATACCTGAACATGCCTTAATGAGGGTTTCTTACGTGACCATGCTTCCAAAGGTGTCATGTCAACAAGAGCTGAACAAGGAGATCCATTAATCAAATAACATGCTGTAGCAACAACCTCAGCCCAGAACTTCTGCTCCAGACTAGCACCACTCAGCATACTCCTTGCCTTTTCCATTAGTGTCCTGTTCAAACTTTCAGCAACTCCATTTTGTTGTGGAGTGTAGGGGGTTGTCTTATGCCTTTTAATTCCATGATCAGTGTAGTACCTTTCAAAATATGCAGAACAAAACTCACCTCCATTGTCTGTCCTTAAACACTTTATTTTTGTTCTAGTCTGATTTTCAACCAAAGATTTGAAATCTTTAAACCGACTGAACACTTCTGATTTATTTTTAAGAAAGTATACAAATGCCCTTCTCGAACAGTCATCAATAAAAGAAACATAATATCTAGACTTTGATAATGAAGGAACATTAACTGGACCAAACACATCAGAATGAACATAATCCAGTATACCAGAAGATTTGTGAGGACTGGAGGAGAAAGAAACATGGTGTTGCTTTCCATAGATACAATGTTCACAGAAATCGAACTCAAGGTTACAATCATCAAGCCCTTCTACAAGGTTTTTGTTCTTCAAGGTTTTTAAACCTTTCTCACCTATGTGACCAAGTCTATGATGCCATAACATAGTCTTCTCTACTGGAAGTTTTACCTCCAAAGCATTTGCAAATAGTGAAGAGTCTTCATGTTTCTCTATAGGTGCAGAAATACATGACTTTACAGAGGCACTGTTACAAAGAACAGGTCGTGCATCTAGCTTGTACAAAGTGATAGTACAAACACCCTTAGCTAACACCATTGCACCTCTAGCCATTTTACATCCCTTACTAGAAAAAAAAACTTCTACACCAGCATCATTTAACTTACTAACAGAAAGAAGATTTCGAGCCAAACCTGGGATGTGAAAAACACCACCAATTCCTTTGACTCTCCTATCAGGAAACTAAATTCTGACCCTTCCTCTACCAATAATCTCTAGCATTGAATCGATTGCCAAGTATACCTTTCCACCATCATACTTCTCATACTTTGAGAACCAATCTCTATTGGATGTTGTGAGAAAAGAGGCACCTGAATCAACTAACCAAACATCATCTGATGCCTGAGTTGTCAAAGCTGCTGCAATGAAGGCATCTGCATCACTTTGAGAAGATTCATTGTTTGAAGCATTCTTCTTCTTCTTCTTCTCCTTGCAGTCCTTCGTGATATGACCAGGTTGCCCACAGTTCCAGCACTTTACCTTGAACTTTTTACCAGGAGACTTTGATCTCCCTTTACACTTGGATTTTGACTTGTCTTTCTTCTTGCCTTTCTCCTTTGTTCTACCTCGAATAGAAAGAGCATCTTTGGCCATCTCAGAAGATTTCCTTCACATTTCTTCAGACAAAAGTGAAGCAACCACATCATCAGTCTTGAAAGCAGTGGTTTTGCTTCCAATAGCCATCACAAGATGATCCCAGCTATCAGGTAATGAACACAATAGGAGCATGCAACGATCCTCCTCCTCAATCTTTACACCTACAGATGCCAGCTGAGTAACACTCATATTAAACGAGTTCTGATGGTTTGCAACAGATGCACCTTTGTCCATCTTCAAGGAGTACAACTTCTTTCTCAGGAACAACTTATTTACCAGGGACTTTCCTTGGTAAATATCACCAAGCTTTTTCCATAAAGCAATTGTAGATGCTTCCTCATGAACATTCAGGAGTACAGAATTGACTAGACTCAGTCTTATCAATCCTCTTGCTTTCCTATCAGCAAGATCCCAAGCTTCTTGGGTCGTAGTTTGTGGCTTAGTTCCAGACACTGCAATCCAGAGGTCTCTATCCACAAGCAAGTCTTCTATCTTGAGTTTCCATAACTCAAAGTTGCTACAATTAAACTTCTCAATATCTATTCTACCAGATGTACTCGCCATCTCACAACAGAAACAAGTTTAACAATGAAAATCTCCCATTGAAACAATATTAGTGCAAAAAACTAATTTTCCCTAACAAGGATAACACGAACTGGCAAAGCTCTGATACCACTTTGAAGGGAAAAGAATGCGGATCTACTGACCCAACAGTGCGGAATACATTCCCTTAACACCTTTACTATAGGGGAGAGAAGCAAAAATAAAAAACTAACAGTTTCTAAAACATATAGAGATGCATACAACCATGGTAATGAGAAACCAAAAAGATAAGCAAACAAAGATGACATAGTATTTATGTGGGAAAACCTTTTTAGGTAAAAAACCCACCATACAAAGTCAAATCTATTGTATTACAGTAATGAATCGATTACATACAATAACTAGACTTCTTTGTTCAGCTCACAATCACCCAGAGAGTTTCAGATTCACTATTACAATGTTTTTACAACATACAGTTCAAAACCCTCCTCAAGAACTTACGTCCTTCTGTTCTTCAGCACGCAACTTCAACTTGCTCTGCAACTTATGACTCAACTCTTGACTTGTCTAACTTATGAGAAATAACACATCTCTCATCCATATGTAACTAACTCAGAAGAGCAATGAAGTCCATCCTCAAATCACACAACTGGTCGAATCTGACAGATTTCCTGCAATGAGCCAACATTGCATTCAAAGCCATTACTCAAAACGGTTGAGCTCGCCACCCTTCGTTGACAAATGCAACTTTCACAATAACTATCTTGGTATCTGTCCAATCACTATTCAACCAGGTGCCATGCGTCTAAGACCCATCAGCAATCGTAGCTAACAGAGCAACCAAAATGGTCAAACAGACATCAGGTGTGACCAAGACTTCAAATCGTTTCTAACACTACCGGAGCTAGAGTCAGAACAGGAGTTGAAACAGGACTCCACTGAAAATACATACTGTTGGAGTCGGAGTTAGAGTCGGAGACAGAACTAGAGTCAAAACATGACTCCACCTAAATTACAGGTTTAGGAACCAATTCGGTTCCGCGTCCACCCACGGCAAAGGGGAACTCAACAAAAACAGTTCTGACAGGGGTAAGTCAACCCGGGGTCAAACCAAGACGGGAACACAAAAGACCGGAGTCGGAGTCGAAGTAGGAACAGGAACAGAAAATAGGACTTCACCAAAAAGTCCAAGATCAGGAACCAATCCGGTTCCGGTTCTGCCTCCGCCAACTACAAGAAACAACAATCTAGAACCAGGACAAGGCGGAGGAAAACACCCCAAGGAGAATCCAAACATCCAGAGGAACTAGATCATAAAAGTACGAGTTGGACCCGGAGTCTGAATAGAAACTGAAACAAGAACATGGCAAATGGACATTGCCAAATTCCAAAACTGGTTCCGCCTCCGCTAGACCTGCGAAGCGAGAATCAATAGATGGAAGGAAGCGGAGTCAGAGCAGGAACGAGAACCAAAACCTGAAACTTAGGCAAACAGAACAATGCCAAGTTCCATCCCGGTTCCGCCTCTGCCAGAGACCCAGAACTTAGGAAAACAAAACAATGCCAAGTTCCATTCTAGTTCCGCCTTCGCCAGAACTTTGCAAACAACACAAAATCACCAAGGCATGAAAATGAGGATTTCAAGCTGGAAGTTGAGACATAATTTCTCAACAAAAATTTGATGCTTGACGCTTGGATGCTTGGATGCTGGAATGCTTGGTGAAATTCCTGCAGAGTAAACTTGATAACTTTGGGATCCTTTTCTTGGTTCAATAAGGCTTTATTTATAGAATTCCTGGCTGTAGAAATACATAGGGATGGCATTGAGAGGCTTGAATTCAATGTAGAGGATTGAATAGTGAGATATGAAGGAGATTGAGAGAATTTTTGTGATTGTTTCTACCCATGAAAACACCAGGCAAGAGAAGAGGAAAGATTGATGGAGGAAGATTGAGAGAAGAATTCAGAATCTGTCTCCATTTTGTCTCCAAAACTTCCCGTGAAGTTTCAAAGCATTAATTTTGACATATTTTAGACATAAATTAGACATAGGATATCTAATTCAATTTTGGGGAAATATAGATGGAATATTCCTTATGCCTTTATTCAAATATTTTGATTTATTTAAATTAGCAAAAGAGGAATAAATAATTTAATAAAATGAACTATAGAAGTTGTTTATTAAATTAAATAGAAGAATATGGCAATTAATAAATAAAGTGTTTGATCTCTATTTAATTAATTTAAGATTGATGTGATAGAATAAAATAGGGATTTGATAATTAAATCAAACAAAGTATTTAATTTTGTTTATTTAATTAAGATGAAATATTAGAAGAATGAATGTGAATGTGAACGTGAACTATATAAATAAATATTTCTATTTATTGAAACAGTAGAGGAAATTAGGATAATTAATCAAATAATTTGTATTTAATTAATTGGATTCTCCAGACCATTTTTAGGTTGATACATTTTGCCCCTCTTCGAAGTGATGTGTTTACGTGTTGCTTAGAAGAAAATTTTGCTGCTATTGCCAGGATTGATGATAAAAAATAATTCCATATGCCCCAGACATGCCCTAGATATTGATTTTCAGATGATTGTCGATAATATCCTCACTCAGGAGATAAATTAATGATTTGATGATTTTTTAAAATTTTTAGAATTTTTTATGATTTTCTGATGTTTCTATGATGATTTGATGAAGGTATGATGAAAAAATAATAATTTATCTGCTGATAATGATGAAGAAATATAGCCCACAGATGTCTTTCAATTAATTTCACAAATAAAATTAATCAAAATATAATTAAAAACCCAGAAAAAACCCATTTTAAAAGTTATATATAGTCCAAAAGGTCATTTTCAAAGTCATTTTGTACTTTTTGAGTTTCCATATCTTGTGAGAGAGACATTTCAGCCAGCTGGAGCAAGATGCTAGTCCCTTACCACACTCACCATTTCAAGCATGTGCAACGTCACCAACAGCCGGCCACGTATGGACCTCTGGTATGTACCCATTATCCTCCTCGTTTTTCGTGCAGTTTTGTTTTTTATTCTTTTTAATGCTTTTTGCGTATTTTAGCTATTTTAGCGCTTCCAAGTCGCGTTGTAGCGCTTTCACTCCGGTGTAGCGCTTTGAGATTTAGCACATGGGTTAATTTCTCTAGCACTTCCATTGGATAGTGTAGCACTTTCAATGATTTAGCGCTTAGGTAGTTACTGTTAGCGCGTTGATGTCGGAGTTTAGCGCCTAGAGAGTTCTAGCACTTTGGTTTGGTAAATTAGCACTTTTATGGTCTATTATAGCGCTTATGGTAAAGTGGTGCTTTGATGGACTATTTTAGCGCTTCGATGCGGTAAAACAATGCTTAGGGTGGAATAGCACTTCAGATGCCTGTTATAGCGCATCGGAGTGTTGAAATAGCGCTTCGGATAAAATAGCGTTTTAGGTGCCTGTTTTAGTGCATCCAACTGATAAAGTAGCGCTTTTGAGATTTAGCGCTTTGGATGCTTGTTTTAGCACATCCATATCAGAATTGGAAATTTTGACTTAGTTAACCTTGATTTCGTCAATTCTGATCATGTCCATTCTTCGGATTGGTATGATTGATAATCCAAATTCTTGATGTTGGATTTTGATGATTTAAATAAGACTTACTCTCATGATAGGTGAGAAGAAATCCTATTTTGTGATGATCCTCATGATAGGCGAGGAAATGATTTAATATCTGATAAATCTCATGATAGGCGAGATTAGATAATGTTTGATGAACCTCATGATAGGTGAGGTTTTTTTGATGTTTGCCCATGAATTTTGATTGAAAATTCATACCAATTTTTGGATTAGACTTGATAGCAGAATGACTTTTAATTTCTTGACATAGTGCACTGATTGTAGAATTTTCATTATGATGATAGGAGGATCCGGGTACTCTCCAGATGCGAGAGAGGTTTCCCTGGACTACTGACTTCATACCTCATTTGACACCAGATGAGATTCAAATTATAGGTCGATGCGGCCTGACCAGTTTACTTGGCATGCCCCAGATTAGGATTAATCGGGGTCTCCTTACCATTTTGGCTAAGAGGTGGCATAGTGACAACAACACATTTCACTTACCCACCGATGAGATGACGGTCACACCCGAGGATGTGTGGTGGATTCTGCGCATACCATTTATGGGAGAGATTGTAGTATAAAATTCTCATGAGGCTGGTGGGAGAGATGCTCTTCGTAGAGTGTTTCAGGATTAGGATATTGTAGGTCCGAGTGTCTGATGGAGGAGGATTGCTGATTCAAACGTGTCATTACCAACAATACTTGCTGGATTTATTGGAGGTTTCATTTTCCCTAATAACAGGTCAAAGGGATTCCTCGTGGGTTGGGGCACAATTCTAGAGAGCATGGTCATACATGGTATGAGATACGCGTGGGGGATGTGCATGCTAGAACATCTCTACCATGACCTACATTATGTGGTATACCTTGGGGCACACAGTTTATCAGTAGGGATGACCCTGTTACAGGTGTGGGCATGGGAGCACTTTTCCATTGTTCGACCATTTCTTGTTATGGATAGACCAGTAGGTAGACTGTATGTGTTTTGGTATAGAGGAAAATTTACCCAGGCTCGGATGGGTAAATTGGAGCATTGGAGGTGAGTTTTTGATGATACAGAGAGCATCGTCTAGTAGCCATATCTAGACTGTGGGTAGTGGGATGAGGACGATGCAGTGTTGGGGTATCTTTGTGATTCCATGTACTTGATTGGATGGACACCCTTTATTTTGGAGAGATTTTTTCTTTGACGAGTGTACAGGCAGTATGGCATCGTTTAGTGTATGCCATAGGGGGTAGCCCACTATGCTAGGTGGCAGAGTGATGTACCTAATTGGGCGCCTTGTCTATCGTATGAGGTCTTAGTAGAGGGATACAAGGAACTGTAGACATCACCCTGGGATATGCGTAGGGACATTACGAAGGCATCAGTTACAAAGGAGTATGCTGCATTTTTGGCTTTGGTTCCACATCCATGTATCACTATTTCGGATGAGCCAGCACCGTTACCCATAGAGGAGGATGTTGTCGAGGGTTTTGCGGATAGTGAGGGTGATACTTTGTCAGGCAGTAGCACGGAGAGTGGTAGCGATGGAAGTTATAGTGATGATAATGATGGTGGTGATGGAGGTGGTAGAGGGGTAGGGCTAGTCAACAGTAGTCCTTCATCTAGCAGGCCTCGTAAGAGGTGAGCAGTGGCAGTACCATCAATGGACCACCAGAGACAGATTGCAGGTCTCTAGACATAGGTATAGACATTGCAGGGATAGTTGGTATAGGCCTAGGGTTTACTTGTTCAGACGTAGACTCAGATGCAGGCTCATGCTCAGGCACTAGCGCAAGTATAGGGACAGTTGGCTGCTGTGTAGACTTAGGTTGCCACATTGATAGGTGAGCAAGATAGTGCACATCAGATTGCTAAGATGGCACAAGAGATAACTGAGATCTTACAGAGAGTGGCCGATGGGAGATTACATGAGAGAAGTTCTGCGGGCTGGCCGAGAGGCTGAGTTCTATCAGGATAGATATCATGATGCAATGTCTGCTGATCGTAGAGTCAGCTATGCCCCGTCAAGATCCGAATGGACTCATACTCGGACAGTGGGTGAGGGTGTGACACAGCCTCCATGTAGAGATCCCAGAGATCCTGGTTCTTCTGGGGGTGTTGGTGGTACTGGTCCTGTTGGGCTCGCACATTCTGGTAGTAGCAGATTGTAGATGCTATTGTGATTTCAATATTTTCCTTTTTAAGACATGATGTATACTATGATTTTCCTCATTTTTGATGATGTATCTTTATTTTAGACTTCATTGTATACTTGACACTGATGATATATATACGAGATGTAGTTGATGTGATTTTATGATGGTTTATGATTTCTATGTGATGGATGCATTTATTATGTGATGATGTATCATGTGATGTTCTATGATTCTATTTCAATGTGATGATGTAATGATAAATGCTTTTATTTCATGTAATGATTCTATGATAAATGCAATTGTAGAATATATGATACATGGATGTATGATGTGATGTATGAATCTCTAAATGATGATCTACATGAATGCTAAAATGTGATAAAAAATGTATGGATGGATGGATAAATGCTTTTTATTTTAAATGCGATAATGATAAAAATGATGATCTTATGATGAATGATAATGGATGATGTAATAATAATAATGACATGACTTGTATTTATTTTAAATGTGATAAAATGTATGGATGAAAAATGATGTATGGGTTTAAAAAGTGATCAAATGCATATGATGTTGATGGATGATAATGAACATGATGTATTTATGGTACAATTTAATGCATAATTTATGTGATGGAGAAATGCATGAATGATGAAATGACGAAAATTAATGATGAGATGATGTATTCTACATGTTTTTGATGATTTTGATTTATGTCAAGTATACTTAGTCCAATTTATAGATAAGATAATCATTGATTGGAACCCTTTTATAAAATAAATACTCTGCAGATAATGAATTATGATGAATGCAGTCTAATTTTATTATGCAACTATATGCAAAACCATAGTCATTTTAACAGTACTTTTGTGCTTTTTGTCATCATTAAGCTTTTATTGGATGTTGAAAGTGAGTACAAGTGTCAATGGTAAGTGTTAGACGAAAGACGACCTGAGTACTTCTTTCATGATTTTTGATATTGCAAGTGAACACAAGCATCTAGGTATAATTGAACCGAGATGACCTGAGCATTCATTCCGTAAACAGGCAATGATTAATCATTTCAATGTGTTAATTTTGAATGTCATCGGTGATACATTGGCATAGAACATCCCCCGACAATTCATACATTTATATGATTAACTTACAGACAATAGATAATAAAAACATCATTCCTTTTCCTTGTTTCTCTAGTTCAATACATCATTGAGTTACTCTAAAGAAATGATAATCAAAAATACAATTTATCCATTTTTTACTTAGAGTGTTTCAATCATTATTCAGATTTTAGATCATCCATCATGATTTTTGTGATGTTTTTTTTTTATTTTCGAGATTTTGACGAAAGACCTAGCCTACTAACTTATCCTAGGGGTCTCGGGGGCTGATCAAAGATTATCCTTGCCTACGTTACACACGTAGAGACCACTTAGTTCGACTGACACAGACCTATGTTTTTGGATTTTCAATATGACACAGATGTTTGATGCCTCTTTGATGGTGATTGATGTTGCACTTTGATCTTTGTTTCGTTTCCTTCTATACTATTGTTTACCTTTTGGTGAAATTGATTTATCTATTGCCCCTAGTGATATCCAGATGTTTCCCCCAAGCTTTGGAGTGACACTTGACTATGTGAAATGATTTTGATATGGATGCAAAGATGGCAAGACTGATGACATGATATGAAACTGTACTGACTGCCAGATTATTGATCCCGATATGTATCAAAATAGATGGGAAAGCTAATCTTTAGAATCACATACGACACCTATTTCCATGTTTTCACCATATGTTTTGATTACACTCTTTATTTTTTGTATTTTTCTCATTTTTCTCTTTTTCTTTCTTTTTATATTTTGTATTTTTTATTTTTTTTGTATTTTATGTTGCCAAGATGCCTGTTTGCCAGGTTTTCATCAAGGAAACCATTTTCATAAGTTTGACCCATGCACTAGGAGATTCAAGTATAGAACTTTCTAAGATGGATACTGTTGATAGGTTCATCAAACAAGTCTCCTTCTGACATTGATAGTTGATATGCCCCTAATCCATATACTGATATGACGACAAAAGGACCAAGCCAGTTAGGCTCAAGTTTCCCTTTCTTCTCCCTGTCCTACTGATTCCTAGGGTTCTCCTTTAGAACCAAATCACCAACCTGAAAGACCCTCGATTTTACCCTATGGTTGTAACTCCTTGACATTCTTTGTTGATAAGCCATTAGATGATTAACAACTTGTTGATGATGCTCATCCAACAATTCTAGTTCCTGCAGTCTAGATACCCTACAGTCTTCATCTGAAATGATCCCTCTGAGTGATACACGAAGGGATGGAATCTCTACTTCGATGGGCAATATGGCTTTTGATCCATATACCAAGGCATATGGTGTAGCTCTTGTTGGTGTTTAGATACTTGTTTTGTAGGCCCATAGTGCAGGATTTAGTTGATCATGCCAATCACGTCCAACATCATTAACCATTTTTTTGAGAATTTTTAGAATTATTTTGTTCAAGGCCTCTATTTGGCCATTCCCTTGAGGATAGTACGGTGTTGAAAAATGATGTTGGATATGGAATTTGTCACATAGTTCTTGGACATCTTGATTCTTGAAAGGTCGTCCATTATCAGTGATAATGGATTGAGGGATTCCATACCGACAGATTATGTAATTCAAGATGAATGAGGAGATCTGCTTCCCAGTGATGGTTGTAAGAGGTACTGCTTCTATCCATTTTGTGAAATATTCTGTAGCTATGATAATGAATTTGTGTCCATTTGATGAAGATGGATTTATTTTTCCTACTAGATCTAGGACCCATTGAAAAAAAGGCCATGTGGATGTGAAGGGATGCAGTTCTTGTGTCGGTGCATGAATCAAATTGTAGTGAATCTGACACTTTTGACATTTCTTGACAAATTGACAGGATTCTTTCTCCATGCATGGCCAATAATATCCCAAATGGAGGAGCTTCCTGGCTAGAGTTATCCCACTCGAATGAGTGCCACAAAAACCCTCATGAACCTCTCATAGGGCTGTTTCAGATTCGTCATGTTCTAGACATCAGAGTAAGGTACCATCAAGATCTCGACGATAAAGTATGTCAGTGATTAAAGTATGACATACGGATTGGCGGATGAAGTTTCGTTTTTGGTTCCTGGAAAGATCAAAAGGAAGGATATCATCTTTTCAGGTAAGCATAGGTCTTTTCATACAAGGAGGTTTCAATGGTTTCTAGATGGCAGATGGTAGCGGATTCTGAATTATAATGAGAAGGACATGTTACTTGTTCTAACATAAACTCATAACAATCATGTTTCTCAGGCAATTGTAATAGTGAAGCAATTGTGGCCATAGTGTTCACAGCCTTGTTCTCTGCCCTTTGAATTTGATCAAACTTGATACTGACAAAGAACTATTTCAGATCATCTATGTGTTTCTTGTAGGGCATCAAATTTTTATCTTTTGTTTGATACTCATCATTCACTTGATAAATGACTAGTTGAGAGTCCCCATATACCTGTAAGTCTGTGATCTTCCATTGAATTGCTATTTTGACCCCAATGATCAATGCTTCATATTCTACCACATTATTTGTACACTGAAACATCAGTCTATATGATTTTGGAATGGTGTTTTCTTGTGGAGAGATGAACAAAATCCCTGCTCCAGATCCGCGCTGTGTGTATGATCTATCAAAATATAATACCCATTGTTGGGGCATCACCTTCAGAATGTCTACATCTGGAAACTCCATTGTCATTGGTCAATCATATGGTAAGGAGCTTCAACTAATTGTTCAGCAATTGCCTGACCCTTGATGGATTTTCTCTCCACATATTGAATGTCAAATTCACTTAATAGCATGACCCACTTTTCCAGTCTACCTGTTAAGGCAACTTTACTGAGTAGATATTTTAAGGGGTCAATCTTTGCTATTAACTTGATTGTATGAGTCAACATATAGTGTCTTAGTTGTTGAGTAGCAAACACCACCATCAAACAAGATTTTTTTATGAAAGTGTAATTTATTTCATAACCATTTAATGTTCTACTGATATAGTAGATGGCATGTTCTTTTCCTTCATAATCCTCTTGTGCTAATAGTGCCCCCAAAGAGATATTTGTCGTGGCAATGTACAATATCAAAGGCCTTCCTTCTATTGGTGGCATGAGAATGGGTGGTGACATTAGATACTATTTTATTTGATTGAGCGTTGTTTCACACCCCTCATCCCACTTGAAAACTATTATTTTGTGCAAAAGGTGATTAAAAGGATGACTCTTGTCCGCCAACTAGGAGATAAATATCCTGATCGATTGGAACCTTCCTTGTAGTGATTTGAGTTGACTGATATTCTTAGGAGGTGGCATTTCCATTATTTCCTTGACTTTCGCTGGGTCCACTTCAATTCCTTTTTCTGAGACAATGTACCCCAACAGTTTTGCTGATGTGACCCCAAAGACACACTTCTTGGGGTTTAACCTGACATTGAATTTCTCCAGCCATGTGAAGATTTTGTTCAGAATATGTAGATGTCCTTTCCTTGTACAAGATTTTTCCAGAATATCATCCACATAATATTCCATGAAGGTGTGCAACATATCATGAAAGATCATTGTCATTGCTCTTTGATAGGTGGCTCCTGCATTTTTCAGACCAAATGGCATGATGTTCCAGCAGAAGGTTCCCCATGGACATGTAAAAGCCATCTTTTCTTGATCTTCTGGAGCTATTTTTATTTGATTGTACCTAGAGAAACCATCCATGATTGACAACATGGCATGTCTTGCTGTCAAGTCCACGACGATGTCTATATTTGGTAATGGAAAATCATCCTTCGGGCATGCTTTATTTAGGTCTCTAAAATCTGTAGATATCTTGATGCTATTTTCTAGCTTTGAAACAAGTACAATGTTTGATATCCACTCAGTGTAGTCTATAGACCTTATGAATCTAGCATCCAACAATTTCTTTAGCTCTACCTTTACCATTAATGCAATATGGGGATGCATTTTTCTCAATTTTTGCTTTATAGGCTTGATTCCTGTGGGCAAAGACAAATGATGCATGAGTAGATTTGGATCCAAGCTTGGTATATCAGAATATGACCAAGCGAAGTTGATGCTTCTTTCTTTAAAGAAATTGATGAATTTCGGTCTCTCTTGATCTGTCATGGATTCTGCCAGATGTAGGATTTTTGCCTTTTCCTCAGTGCCGATGTTCATAGATTGTGTTGGTTCTACCAGAATTGATGACCACTCATGATAATGTTCTAGAAGAGTGTCAAATCTTCCATCCTTCGGTGCCTCAGAAAGGTTTTCACCGTTAGATGCATTTTTTTTTTCCAGATCTAATGCTGCCATAGAATGGTTTTCACCATTAGATCTATTTTCCTTGTTTTTACTTTTGCAACTGGAAGATTTGACAACCTCCTGCCGAGTCATGTTGTTATGAGTATTACAGATAGAACTTGTACCAGTTTTGATATGACATAGGAAATTTATGATGGCATCATCGTCCCTAAATATTGGCATAGTTAGAGGTTCGATAGGTTCCCAGTCAATTAGTTTAGGATGGATTAATGGCATGAGGTCATCAGATTCATTTAGGTTGATGGATGTAAGGGTTTGGAAAGCCATTTTGTCATAGTTTTTTATGGTAATATTGAGGTCAATGATGGTACCTTTTTCAAGATCATCTGTTCGTCCCCACTTGAGTCATCGATATTTAGTGACCCTGCTACGAGTGGTCCAGACCCAGAACCTTGGCCCTCCTCACACGTAGGTGTATATTGTTGGATGACATCAATATGAATATCAGTGAAAGATACATCGAAACATAAATCCCACTCATATTCATTTGAATATGTGTCAGAGCTATTTCTAAGTTGAAGGATTCTTTCTACAACCTTCTTTGCTAGTTCCTATTTTTCTTCATTAGAGTATCCTAGTCGCGGCTTCTCTTTTGTGTGGAGAGTGAAGGGTTGAAAAGGCTCTATGATTCCATCCTCTCTTAATCCAACAGGTCCTTGTCCTTCATACCCCATTTTTTCTAAAATAGCTTTTCCTTTTCCATATTTATCAGTGTTAATATTGACATTTTTGAGACTAAGATTGGATGTCGAGGCTTTCTCATCTTTGTATAGCCAATCCAAGATCGCTTTGTTGTCTGATTCATCCTTTATGGTACCTGTTTTGACAAACCTTTCTTCAAGAACTATGATTGGTAATGATGTTTGAGGTTTTATCATAGATGGTTGACCATTTGTCTTAGGAGATGGCATTAACTGTGATAGGTTAAGTGATTGCTCCATATAATATGTTCCCATTCCCTTGTCAGTCAGTTGGACTTTCTCTTGAAATTTTTGTGATAAAGAAGTTTGTTGATCTGGATTATCTGTTGATTGAGTTTCAACAGGACTTGTTTCTTTTTCTTTACCCTTCTTCTCTATCCACTTGGTGGTGATACTTGGACATTTTTCTTCGTTGGATGAATTTGAGCTAGATGCTTCCTTGTCGTGAGGCACAAAGGTATCTTGAGAGATTCTAAGTGTGTCACAATGTTGAGGATGATTATAATTAGGAGATATAGTTACCTCCTGTCCATTTATTGGGAACTTTAAAATTTGATGATATGTTGAAGGTACGACCTGCTTTTCATGGATCCATGGTCATCCTAGGAGTATGTTGTATGTTAACTCTTTTTCCAACACTTGACATGCTATGTGTTTCATCATTGGCCCCACTTGAATGGGTAACACAATTAATCCCTTAGACGATATTTCTTCCTCATCATATGCTTTTATAGTCATTTTCCTTCAGGCATCAATAGCATCATCAGAATACCCTAGTGCACGGATTAACTTGAGAGTGCAAATGTTCAGACCAGCTCCCCCATCTATTAAGACTTCGATATGGAGTGCAGTATTATGGGGATGGTTTAGTGAGATATCATCTTATTTAGAGAATGATAGATAATGTGGGGTAGTCAAATGCCCCACAAAATCTTGGAACTGGAAAACATCCAGATTCTTTGGTACCATAGTGGCTACCAGTGCTTTTCTAAAACCTCCTTATGCGATGGTGATAATTTAAGGAGTTGTAGTATCGATATTTGTGCAGGATTTTTTTGTAGTTGATCGAGAATGTTATAATGAGATGGAGGTGTAACTTCATGTGTAGACCCAACTCCCTTTAACACTACCTTGGATTGCCCCCTAGTCATTACATTTGCTGGTTGATGTTCTTGATGGTCTCTAATTTTTAAGACATTGATTTGATTTTCAGAGTTTTGTATGCTTGGGAGAAAATCCAAAGGGGTAGTGTTGTTGGTTTTGCTTTTGTCAATGTCATGACCAACCATATGATCACTCTCTACTTCAGATAGACAAAGGATTGTTTTTTCATAGACATGATGGATGTTCTTACCTTTGTTGTTTGAAGATGATGATGCTCCTTTGTCATAGTTTGGAAAAGGTCTTTTGAAGGCTGAATGATCATTATTATTTTGGGGTCCCTCCACATATATTTTGTTGCTGTCAATCAAATCTTGTACTGCGTGTTTCAACTCCATACAATCATTGGTTTTGTGGCCTTTGTTATTATGGAAGTTGCAGTAATTTGCGTCATTCCACCATGGTGGTTTGACTTTTGGATCCCAGAATCTGGCTTCCCATGCAGTGATAAGGCCACTCGTGACTAGTTCTTTCATTGCTGATTCTATCATTTGTCCTAAAGGTGTGAACCTACAGTGATTTGATGGTTTTTGATATGATTGTGTTTTTATGATCTTGTTGCTTTGTATGACATTTGACTTGCCAATTTGATCATTGTTTTGATTCTTTGATGTAGATGTTGTCAAGTTAAAAATCGGTTTGACATTTTGGGAATCATTTGTTGTTTCATTGGTAGTGGTGTTTTGATTCTTTTGCCAAATTTCGGTTTATCATTGCTTGAGTATTGATTGGAGGAGTTATTTTTGTTATTCATTTTATCATTGAAATGCTTGATAACTCCTCTTTTGACTAGTGCTTCTTCAATTTTAATACCGTTTTCTATTACTTTTTCGAATGTGGGAGGACATTACAATTCTAGTCTATAACTCATTTCCTTCGTCAAGTTGTCAATGAAGAACTCCATCTTTTCTTTCTCAGGAATGGATCGAGGATATCTAGTGAACAGTTGTTGCCATCTTTGTAGAAAAGACAAGAACGTTTCCAGTTTGTTTTGTTTTAAGTTATAAAGATCCTTTATTGTAACATCATGTTGGATGTTAAATGAATACTGGGAGATGAACTTGTTGACAAGTTTTTTAAAAGTCCTGATACCTGGTTGTAATTTTGAGAACCATTCCATACATGCACCTCCCAAGCTCCTTGGGAATAATCTCATCAAGTAGGTTTCCTCTTGGGAAAACTCAAGGATCATTGTTTTGAATTCCCAGATATGATCTATCGGATCCGTTCTTCCATTGTACTTGTCATACTTGGGGAATTCACAGTGTCTTGGAAAAGGTATTAGGCTGACTATTGCATCGAATGGATAAGGACAAATGTCCTGTATCATGTATCTTTTGGTACTCCCTTTCATCATATCCTGTATCTTTTGTTGTAACATTTGCATTTGAGATGTCAAAGCAGCAACTGGATCTATTGTTTGTGTGGGTTGCAGTATTTCAGTCTCACTTGTTCCAGGTGCTTCCTTCAGATGATTTACGTCAAAGTCCTTGGAAAGTTTGGCACCTGATTCATCCAACATCAAAAGATACTTCTCCATGTCTTGTTCTAAGATCTTTTCCATAAATTTATGGAGCTTGGGATCTTGTAGAGATGTTTGAATATCCTTTGGAGTTATTTCGTTCTTATCGTTTTGCATTAGATTGTTCCAAGGATTTTCTTCTGCCATTGTTTGGGATGTTTCAAGTTCTTGTTCTAAGAGTCTCTATTTTTGGGATCTAGTGAAGATTGGCATACAAATTTTTACCCTTTCTTTTGAAATGTTGATCAAATATACTGGACAAATGTCAATTGAACTTTTAACAAAGTCAAATAAGATGACAAATCTTATTGATGAGACTATGTTAAAAATTTGATTACTATACTTGGTTTCATGATAAAGGATGATAGTATCCTGATGATGAAACTTTAGTGTAGTAATTGATTGTGTATTTTGTTTTGACACATCTGATTTGCAAGATCTTGTTTTCAGTTGATAAGATTGGAATTTTGTATAAGCCTTTCTGATTTCGGTCTCTAGACAATGATTCCGATAAAAAGAAACCTAGTTCTGATAAAAACTGTGGATAAAATGACAGACAGACCGAATGGTATGATTTTTGAACTCTTTGTTTTGAAAGCACTAAAAAAAAGTATAGAGTCGTTATTTCACAGAAGCGCTAGAACAGAGTCCCGAAGCATTGAAATAGGTGATGGAAGCACTATCTTAGCAAATACGCTGAAATAGTGCTCGAAAGCGCCGCAAAAAGTGATGGAAGCGCTATCTTGACAGAGGCGCTAAAAAAGTGCTCGAAAGCGCTGAAACAGATGATGAAAGCACCGTTTTAATGAAAGTGCTAAAATAAAGACTATAAGTGCTAAAACAGTGCCCGAAAGTGCTATTTCATAGGAGCGCTAAAACAGTGACCCGAGGTGCTGAAACAGGTTTCCAGAGCGCTAAAAACAAGACTTTTAAGACTCTCTATTGTAAAATTTGATCTGGCCTTGTGGCATACTCTATCATGGGTTGCAGAAAATAAGATTGGCGTATGCGTTGACTACGGTTGCGAAACTGTGTGAGAGCTCTTCTTTGGAAGAAGGCTCGTGAATAGTGTGGTTCTACTACATAATCTAAAGTGTGACCCCTAGCAAAATCATGATATCAGTGGATGAAGGTTCTATGTTGTAAAAATATCTTTCAATTTTGATATAGAAAACGCCTTCTTAAATTATCTCGATAACTAAGAGTTTTCTTGGGTTTGGTGATATTGATTGTTCTCTTGACAAATGTGGTGGACTTCCACTTTCGAATCATGAACTTCTTGATTTGATTTGACTTGTTGTTTTCAGGATGATCTTTAATCTGATTTTAATGATTTTTGTAAAAACATAACAAGCAATTGTGAGAAAATTGTTTTAATTTGAATAGATCGTGTATGTTCAAAAACCACGAATGGTCCTTATTGATTTTCACGGGTTGCTTTGAAAAAAGTATACAAATCAGACAGACTCACACTTAAGGATAAATAGGTCATCGTTATACTCACAACACACATCTTGGATTGTGTTGAAGCACACATCCGTGTCACCCTCTAGAGGGCACCCGTGTTTTTATCGTTCCTAGGCTCGTACTCAGAGTTGGATTTCGCATCCTTTGAGCAAACGATGCTTGTAAATTATATGGTGAGTGTCTTGGGGGTAGATTCTTCCCTCCCCTTGCACCATGAGTATGACAATGTTTGGATACTGACTCGGCGGGATACTACTCTATGGTTCGTAGATAGGGCTTTTGTGTGGTGCGACAATTGATAAAATCCTTCAAGAGACCTCCCAATCTTTAGAAGAAATATTTTGGGGATGGTTATCTTGCTCACTACCATCAAGTTGGACTTTCATCAACAACTTTCATTTTGATTATAGTGGGTTGGAATCCTTGGCTTTAGGTGTTCCCACTTAGGTCGTTCCCGTAGGGTGAGTACTTTTTCCCACTACGATATGCCTTCTAAAGGATTTAATAAAGTGTAAATAGCATGAAGTAAAGATGAATCTGGTGCTTTGATCACCCAGTTAAGGGGAGAGCATAAGCCTAATCACCACAAGCACAACATATAAGTTGTTTTGTTTTCAGCCCAAAAAGACAATTTTCTAATCTATGTGAAGGTGTTGCTTCACAAAAATCATGATTTTCGTTTTAACTTATACTGCAAAAATGTGATGACTACCCTAGGATTGATAAATTTTCTTTAAGAAAAGAAAAAGTGGCTACCCTAGGATTGATACATTTTAGAAACCAGAAGTGACTATCCTAAGATTGATAAATTTTAGTCTAACTATGAAAAAAATTAAATCTGGCCGTGGTCGCGTCGGATCCAAACTGATTTTATAAAAGCGTCGAAACAGTCCACTGAAGTGCTATAACTTTTACTTGATGCGCTATAACTTGAAAGCGCCAAAATAGAACACTGAAGCGCTGAACTTTGCCATGGAAGCGCTAAATCACCGATGCGCCGAAACAGGTTATGGAAGCGCTAGAATTGAAAGCACTAAAATTTTTGATGGATGCACTATAGTATCATGGAAGCACCGAAATAGAACATGAAAGCGCTATAGTATTTGATGAAAGTGCTAAACCAAAACACGCTAGAAACCTGCATGACACTTTTCAAAAAAATTGATAAAATTGGGGTTAATGCCCCACGGTGGCCGCCAAATTGTAAGTGTGAATAAGGTGTAAAGCACTAAAACACTTCTTAATATGACATTATATCAAAGACAAATCAAATTGAACTAATTCAAAACAATAATCTACTGAAAGCGTCATATTGCTCTCTATCTCCAAAGATTTATTAAATAATTGTGGCTCTCAGATCGTGTGAGCACTATGATTGTTAAAATGACAATTCAGAGAATGAGAAGGATGTTGATAATATGTATATGAATAAATGAAACTAATGCAATATGAATTGACATGAAATTTGAAAAATGAACCTACAGGAGGTAGCCATGATATGAAAATTTGATGCTTGGATGCTTGGATGCTTAGATGCTGGAATGCTTGGTGAAATTCCTGCAGAGTAAACTTCATAACCTGGGGATCCTTTTCTTGTTTCAATGAGGCTTTATTTATAGAATTCATGGCTGTAGAAATGCACAGGGATGGCATTGAGAGGCTTGGATTCAATCTGGAGGATTGAATGGTGAGATATGGAGGAAATTGAGAGAATTTTGGTGATTGTCTCTACCCATGAAAACACCAGGCAAGAGAAGAGGAAAGATTGATGGAGGAAGATTGAGAGAAGAATTTGGAATTTGTCTCCAAAACTTCCCGTGAAGTTTCAAAACATTAATTTTGACATATTTTAGACATAAATTAGACATAGGATATCTAATTCAATTTTGAGGAAATATAAATGGAATATTCCTTATGCCTTTATTCAAATATTTTGATTTATTTAAACTAGCAACAGAGGAATAAATAATTTAATAAAACGAACTATAGAAGTTGTATATTAAATTAAATAGAAGAATATGGCAATTAATAAATAAAGTGTTTGATCTCTATTTAATTAATTTAAGATTGATGTGATGGAATAAAATAGGGATTTGATAATTAAATCAAACAAAGTATTTAATTTTGTTTATTTAATTAAGATGAAATATTAGAAGAATGAATGTGAATGTGAACGTGAACTATATAAATAAATATTTCTATTTATTCAAACAGTAGAGGAAATTAGGATAATTAATCAAATAATTTGTATTTAATTAATCGGATTCTCCAGACCATTTTTAGGTGTATGCAATTAGTACCTTTGACTTTAATTACTTTTTACGAGTTATGCATGATCAAATTCATAAAAGGGGCAGCAATCTCATGATAGACGCAAGATTTTAAGAACAAGAGTTATAAGGGCATACCTGAAGGTGTTTGAAGATGGCCATTAATGGTAGATTGAATAAAATGTTGCAGACCTTAGTTAAAGGGAGTGCAATTACAAGATGAAAGATAGTCCATAAGGATTCAAGAGGGTAGTCCTTAGTTCCATAAGCATTCATTTTAGTTTTTTTTCATTGTTATGCTTGTGCAAAGTGGTATGTAATTTGTAAAGAGTTTCATTTCCTAAATCACCAAAATAATGCAAAAATTAGTTGTTGTATAAGTCTTACCAATGTACAAATTCAAGAGGTATCATTTTTTATAATTTGGAGGCAATACATAAAAGCTTATATTGGAACTGGAATCCAAGGATATTCAAGTTCAAAGGCATGTCAGTGGTTGTTGCTTAATTCAAAGAAGATGTTGCTCTGTGGTATTCAAGTTCAAAGGAATTTTTTAAAGGTTGATGTATGTTCACATGTGATAAAAAGAATACTTAGGCACCCTATAGGTTATGATTTTGTATCCCTTCATGCCAAATCACTCTAAGCTACATTCAACCAACTTGATCCCTTAAGAGGCGAAAGTGAAAAATGATTGCAATATTTGACAGGCTATAACTCAAAAATCATGATGCTTACAAACTCTTCGTCTGAGGCAATGAGATTGTGTTGGGACCCTCTACAATAACCTCTCTTGGTTTATGCTATCTTAGAGGTTTTTTCCCATGGTGATGACTTTTTAGTTGAGGAAAAAGTTGTCAAATGCAAGCAGTGTAAAGTTGCAAAGTGGTGCAACTTTCATTCTACAACTCGTACAACCAAACAAACTATTCCAACACATCCATATGGGTAGTTGTATGCTAGGCATGAACCTATTTTTCACCCAAACATCCCCAATCACTTCAAGATACACTCAACCGACTCAATCCCTTAAGAGTCCAAAGTGCAAAATGGCTGTAATCTTTGACAGGCTATTAGTCAGAACCTGTGATGCTTAAAAACTCTTTTTATAAGGCCATAGGGTCACATTGGGCCCCTCTATAATAATATCTCTTATTTTTTGCTATCTTAGAGGCGTTTTCTCATGGTGATGACGTTTTAGTTTTGGAAAAACTTATCAAATGCAAGCAATGTAAAGTTGTAGAGTGGTGAAACTTTTGTTCTACAAGTCGTACGAAAAAACTGACTATTCCAACATATCTTGATGGGTACATTTATGTTAGGCATGGTCCTCTTTTGTACCCAAACATGCTCAATCACTTCGAACTACATTCAATGAGCTCGATCCCTTAAGAGTCCAAAGTGCAAAATGGTTACAATCTTTGATGGGCTATTACTTGGAAATCATGATGCTTAGAAAATATTTTTCTAAGGCTAGAAGATCATGTTGATACCCTCTACAGTAACCTCTCTCAATTTTTTCTATCTCAGAGGAATTTTCTTGTGGTGACAACTTTTCAGTTGAGAAAAATGATGTCAAATGCAAGCAGTGTAAAGTTCCAAAGGGGTGCATCTTTTGTTCTACAATTCATAAAACCAAACATACTATTCCAAACATCTGCATGGGTACATTTATACTATTCATTGTCCTCTTTTTCACCCAAACATGTCCAATCACTCCAAGATGTGTTCAACCGGCTCGATCCCTTAAGAGCCCAAAGTGCAAAATGGTTGCAATCTTTGACAGGATATTACTTGGATACCACAGTACTTATAAAATCCTTATTTGAGGCCATGGGATCATGTTGGACCCATCTAAAATAACTCTCTGAATTTTTTCTATCTTGGAGGCATTTTCCCGTGGTGATGACTTTTCAATTCAGGAAAAGTTGTCAAATGCAAGCAGTGTAAAGTTGCAAAATGGTGCAAATTTAATTTTAAAATTTGTACAACCAAATGGACTATTCCAACACAACCAAATGGGTATGTTTATGGTAAGAATGGTCCTCGCTTTCACCAAAAATTCCCAATCACTCTGAGCTACGTTCAACCGGCTCGATCCCTTAAGAGTCTAAAGTGAAAAATGACTGCAATCTTTGACGATCTATTATTCAAAAACCATGGTACTTAAAAAATATTTATCTAAGGCCATGGGATTGCATTAGGACCCTCTATAGTAAATTTTTTTTGTTTCTTCTATCTTAGATAGATTTTTTCATGGTGATGAATTTTCAGTTGAAGAAAAAGTTATCAAATGCAAGCAATGTAAAGTTGGAAAGTGGTGCAACTTTCATTCTGTAACTTGCACAAACAAGTAGAATATTCCAACACGTCTAGATGGGTACATTTATGTTAGGAATGGTCCTATTTTACACCCAAACATGTCTAATCGCTATGAGCTATGTTCAACTGGCTCGATCCCTTAAGATTCTAAATTGCAAAATAGCTACAATCTTGGATGGGCTATTATTCAGAGAATATGATGGTTAAAAAATCTCTATCCAAGGCTACGAGATTGTGTTATTACCCTCTACAGTAAACTCTCAATTTTTTCTATCTGAGAGGTATTCTCCCATGGTGACAACTTTTCAGTTGAGAAAAAAGTTGTCAAATACAAGTAGTGTAAAGTTGCAAAGTGGTGCAACTTTTAATCTGCAACTCGTACAACCAAACAAACTATTCCAACATGTTTGGATGGGTACGTTTATGCTAGGTGATGAGATAAAAATAATCTCATCATGATAACATAATAAATCCCTATCTTATATATGCAAAATCCTCGTCCTCTGCCAATTAATTAAAACTTTAGGCAAAATAGATGCTTATCTTTTAAGAAAAATAGTACAAACTTTATTTCTTGTGATTTATTGAAGTATCTTGGCAATGCAGATTTAATGGGTTATTTTGAGTATTTTGTAGGATAATAATCGGTCATCAAGCAGAATTTAAAAAGCATTCAACCAGTGAGTGCTCCAGAACTTCAGACTCTACAACAAAAATGTTAATGACTTCTACAAGATTAACATGTGCAAGTGACTATACTCATAATTGTTATTCATGCAATAAAAATAATAGAAAGAAAAGTACTCATCTATTTAATCTACTCTCCCTCGAGTGGCCAGCTCGCGGGTTACTACATTCATGATCAAGTCACATACACTACTGATTCAAAAATTCTTCCACTAAAAATAATTTCCATCCATACTCAACAACTCAGAAATTGATATGTAATAATCTCTTTATTCATATATATTTCGAAAACATGTCAAAAACATAACATTACTATTCTACGTTATCTTCCGCTTCTGGAGATTACATATTTATAGAAAACTCCTAACTAAGTCCTATATTTCAAATGGATTAGATTACCATTGTAAAGTAAAAGTCTATAACAAATTACAAAAAAACTTTATCTCTTTAAATACCCATTACGTAGATATTAAAGAGGCTCAAGCCGAGCCATGAAGTCTTTAAACTTTTTAGAACATAACAAAAAATAAAACTAACAACAACTATGATTTCGGTCCATCATCCTAAAGTTCTGGAGCATGTTTCTAGCACACATCTTTAATCAGTTCTGGAGCACGTACTAGTTGGATTACTTTTAATTGTTGCTTGATGATCGATTATTATCCTACAAAATACTCAAACCAACCCATTAAATTTGCATTGGCAAGATACTTCAATAAATCACAAGATATAAATTTTGTACTATTTTTCTTAAAAGATAAGCAACTATTTTGCCTAAAGTTTAATTAATTGGTAGAGAATGAGGATTTTTCATATATGAGATAGGGCTTTATTATGTTATCATGATGAGGTTATTTTTACCTCATCATTTCCCCCCCTTGCTAATTCCTGGCAGGTTCTCTTACCCCTTTGTTGTGGCCATGTCCTCCATAGTTGTTTGATTCTTCATACTTAGCACTAATATCATACAGATCCTTTGTTATTTTATAAAAATCTTCAGGTGTATGGAGGAAGCCTTTATGAAAAGTAACTCCCTTTTGCCACATATTGAAGATTCTATCATCTTGATCTATATTAATATGAAAAATAGGGGGTGGAAAGAGCAACAAGGGATGTCTATACCTCATCCCTATCCAATCTGTTCTGAGGTCTTTCAAGATTTTGTCCAAGGCATCTGCTCTTCTGAAGGACCATTTGATGTTGAGAAGGGAGATCACTTCTCTTTTCTTTAGATATGCTGGTAATGGAGTTTATCTCTCTTCACAGGCATGCCAGACTTTACCAATTAATTTTTTCCCTTCTTCTATGAAATGGTTATAACAAAGTCAGAGGCTTCCATCATAAATTTGCTTCATTTTTTCATCCACTGTAATAGCTAAAAAGGTATCTTTAAAAGTTGCAGGTCTACTATTGGGGGATCTCATTTGAAGAAACACATTTTTCTCTACTTGAGCATATTCCCTGTAACGTTCTTGCCAATGAACCTGATTACACATGGTAGATAGCAAATAACTCAATTTCACTTCACCAACAAAAAGGTTAATAAAGAAATCAGTATGTGCTTCTAATAGTAGATCATGGACAACGAATTCACATATCATATGTTCCTATTCAGGAGTTGATTATGTAAACACTTTATCAAATTATTTGTCATCAGGGTCATATGGCTAATCATGATAGCAATTTTCATCTTAACAATCATTTACTTAAAAATATTGAATATAGCCTCGATGGTCTTCTACATGATAATAGAAATTCTCCTTTTTGGCATGCATCTTTCTTTTCCCTATAGACCTTATGAAATGACTCTTTTAATAGTACCAAATCGTTTTTCAACTTGTAATTTTCAATCTTGGCATCTCTCAAGAAATAGCACCATTCCATCCACTTCATTAATAATGGGGGAATTCAAACCTGAAACCATTCAGTTACAGTTGGTTCGATCTGAACTCCTTTTGATTACATCATTGGCTTATTAGTGCTTTCTTACAAACCTTGCTCTAGTTCCACAATATTATTAAGAGAAGCATCCAATTATTCATTCTATCTTTTCTTTTCCTCTTCAAAAGTTGAGAAACATGTGCATAAAATTATTTTTCAAATTTTCAATTTCTTTATCTTTATCAGACAGATTAGCATTATATGTCCTATTCTCTTGATTCCACTTTTGAATTTGTATATGCAATTCATTAATGAATGTATCCTTTCCTTGTATCTGCAGTTTCAAATTTTGAATCTCCTAACCTCTTTTCGCTATTACAGTAATATGTTTTATTATTTTTTCTTGTTTCTATACAATATGTTCCTCATTTTTGTGCAATTGATTTCTTAACTCATCAATTTCTAATCTCAATTTTTCTAATTCTACATTAGCACCTTCATTTTCAACTATTTCAATAACTTTATTTACAATGGGGGACAAATTTCCTAAAATACTGTCCTCAACCTCCATAGAAGGTGGAGATTGTTCCTTTTCCATTTCCTAAATTTCTTCAGCAAGGGTTTCTTCTTCACACTCTAGATGGGAAGGCATTTCTTCAACATGGGTTTCTTTCTTTAGAGACTGATGGATTTGTTCCCCTGTTTCTCTCATTTCTATTTCATCAATAGGATCAATGGTTTCTATGGTCTTTTTCTATTTCTTAGACTCCTTTTTCTTTGAACCACTTCCTATATTCTGCACTGGGGTTTTTGTAGACTCTGAGGACAATCTCTTGCTTCTCCTCAAGGGAGGAGTGCTATGGAAAGTGACAGTTGTTCTTCTTTTCCTCTTCCTAAGGGGAATGTTGTCTACACTTGGATGAATAATTTCAACATCTTCTGACTGATTTGGGGTTTTCAATTCTTTGGTTAAAGACTAGCACTTCCTCACCAGGCGTTGTGGGAATTTGGGCTTCAAGAGCTTTAGAATCCTTAGGGTAAGTTTCTCCAAAAGGTGAAGAAACTTTTTTAGAGGATTCCCCAATTCTATTTTTCTTTTGGGTAAAGATTTTTCAAATTTCCAAAGAAAATTTTCCCACTTTCTTTCAAGTTTCTTTCAAAAATGATATTTACAAACTAACTAAATTAACCCATGGTACTTCAATGGCCCCAAACCAGTCTTATATCTTTCTATGGAGGAGTTAACAGAGTCACTCAAAAATTTAGACAGATTAACCCTAAGGGTAGGGTTTTCTTTCCCATGCCGCAAATGTATTAACATACGAAATGTAAGTCCTACCACAATAGTAAGTTGGCATTCATAGGTAAAGTATTTTAAATCCATGCAACCACTATTACCCAGGGCTCTAATATAGAAGTTTGTTGAAACCCTTTATTATGTACCCTAGTACTGATAACTATCATGGGTTGAGGGTCTCCCTCTCTAATAAATAATTCTGATAATTTTTGATATGTAACTTGAGATGTTTCAAATAATTTAATACCAAAATTATCTAAACCTAAGAGGTGAGAAATAACTTTTGGACTCACCTGAAAATGCTTCCCATGAAGTGTTATCTAACCATTGGGGTAATTCTCTACAAATGCATTCACCAACTTCTCATTGTATCCCTCAAACTTTTTAATGAAATCTAACCATCCCACTTCCTCAAACAAACTGGAAATGTTTCTCAATCCTAGTAATTTTTCTGTCGAAGCCAGCTCTGATTTCTTATTTGCACCCCCCATTTTTCGTCTCCAATCTACCACTCTGCTGAAAAATTCAACAGTGTGCGAAATCTGTGCATAATTGTTTTTGAAAATATAATAAAAAAGTGATTATTTATTTTGTCTTTGCTGAGAGCTTACTATGCAATGATGATAATTTGCATGGAGGAGTGCAAAAAGAGTGTCATACTAGAAGTTAATCGTTGAGTGGATCAGGTTACTAAATTAGGAAGGGAGAACTCACACTAATTAATTTCACCTTATTAAAAAATAACTACTTTAAGCAAAAAATTGTACGTACTTGCATTTTGTGCTCGTCTGAAGATTTCATAGCTTTACTGATTTAATAGGATGATGAAATGGTATTGGTTGAGGTGACAACATATTTATTATGACATGAGTGAGGAAGCTTGTGCATGACAGAGTCATCAATGAGGATAGGCTATCATGGTGGCTTTTATTTATGATGAAAAGATGTCATATTTTATTTATGATGGGAATAAAACCTAAAAAGAAAGAAGGCGTGTGTACCTAGGTGTTAAAATCAAAGCATTAGAGAGAATTCAAATTTTCTAGAAAGAGGCGCGCAAAATGAAGATGGATAAGTTCCAGAGCATGGTTATGAACATGCGCTCGAAACCGATGAGTAAGTTTTGGAGCATGCTTTGTGGCATGCATTTGAAACGAAGAAGATGAACAAGTTCCAAAGCATTGTTGAAAGATTCAACTAAATCAACAACCGAAAGAAGATTCTAGAGAATCATCGAAAGATGTAGTCAAAGCAACAACCGAAGGAATATTTTGGATCATCGTCGAAAGATGTAGTCGAAGCAACAATTGAAGGAATATTTTGGAGAATCATCAAAAGATGCAGCCAAAAAGAAGAAAAATGGCTATATATGAATGAACTCAAACTTTAGGATCTTTTCGCTACCAATCACCATTCTATAGGAACAACTATTTGATGTGATGAGTTGAGATGCAAGTTCTAAAGCATCTAGGCATAAAATTCCACAAGTTTCGGAGCACCTTCACAATAAATTTCATGCATTATGGAGCTTCATCATGAGAAGAGGTAAGTTCTAGAGCACTAGGCATCTGGACTATCAAGTTTCAAATCATCTTGGAAAGGTGCTCCATAAGCTTTTTCTATCTTTCTAAGAAGTCCTGTAAAATGGGGACAACTTGTAGTTAAGTTTGAAAATAAAATGCTTTGAAACAAATTGGTACACATGTCTTTTTATTACAATTTTTCATAGTTTTTCTTTTATATAATAAGTAGGGTTAAGTGGACTTTGCCTTGGCAGAGTCAATGCATTGAATTTCTCCCTGCATTTCTACCAATTTTGAAATTTCTTCTTTATTGACAAGTTTATGGTAGATACGTAGAAGATGACCATTTACTAAGAGAGTTCGTGTATCACCATGACCTGTTCCATTTGAGAAAACTTCAGAAATTTCATATGGGCCCAGCCAATGAGTTATGAGATTCCCTCTGTGATCTGTATACCTAGAATCGAATAGCAAAGCCCAATCACCGTTATGGAACTTTGTCTCTTTAATTTTATTGTCATGCAAAAAATTTCGTTGATGTTGAACTAGCTTAGTTTGATGGACAACATCTAAATGAAGCTCATCCAAATCACTTAACTGTAAAACTCATTCCACTTGGGCTCGTTTCAGATCTAGACCCAACTCCATAGCTATTCATAGAGTTTGGAGTTCAAACTCAATGGGAAAAAGAGGTTTCTTCCAAAAAACAAGCTCATAGGGGCCGAATCCAGCTATGGATTTCCATGTTGTGTTGTACACCCAAACATCTTCAGGTAATTTTCTAGCCCATCTCTTCTTCTTGAGGAAACCATTTTTGTCAATATATTTTATAACTCTTTATTAGTCACTTCTACTTGGCCATTTTCCCGAGGGTGATAGGGAGATGACTTCCTATGACTCACTTGAAAATGGTTTATAAATTCCAGAAGAACTTTGGACATGAATTGGGGTCCCTGATCTATAACGATGGTTCGGGGGTCTCCAAATCTAAGAAAAATCTTATTATAAAGAAAGTCAACAACTTGTTCCTCTCTAGCAACATGTAGGGCTTGAAATTCTACCCATTTAGTCAGGTAATCGGTGCTGAAAAGAATGTATTCTTTCCCTTGGGAGGAAGGGTCTATGGGACCAATAAAATCCAATCCCCATTTTTTGAATGGTTCAAGGACTACCTAGGGCTGCAAGGGCATTTCTGCTGAAGCGGTTGGTATTCCTACTCTTTGACATTCATCACAGTGATGAATATGCTTTTTAACGACCTTATGCATTGAAGGCAAATAATATCCAGTGCCCAAAATTTTATGAGAAGTTCTTTTTGCAGAGTAATGACCCCCAGAAGGATCATCTTGGTAGGCCCTCAGGATACTGTAAGTTTCATTGGCCCTGACACATCTTCTCAAGACTATGTCGGGTCTACAATGGAATAAAATCCCATTAATCCATTTAAATGGTGCACTCTCTCTAATAAGTCGCTTCCTTTATTTTGATGTAAAACCAGGTGGTACTTTAGAGGCGGCTAAATATTTGGCAATGTTAGTGAACCAAGGTGTCTTTATAGAAATAGCAAACAAATTTTCCTCTAGAAACTCATCTTGCACCGATGCACAATCACCATCTTTTTGTTTAATTTGAGACAAAAAGTCTACCACTACAGTAAATTGCCCTGGCTTGTCAAGTATTGTTAAATTGAACTCTTGAAGGAGTAGTAACCACCTCATTATTCGACCATTAACTATAGTTTTATTCATTAAATATTTTATAGCTAAATGATCTATATAGACTATAACTTTGTATCCTATAATATAATGGCAAAAATTTTTAATGGCATGAACCAGAGCCAAGAATTTTTTTACGTTGTGTAGTTTTTCTCAATGGATGTTAGGTTTTTACTAATAAAGTATATGGCATATTTACCCCCATCCTCATCTTCTTGCCCCAATACTGCATCAATTGTGTCATCTGAAGCATCAACATAGATATGGAATGGAAGATTCCAATTTGGCCCATGCAGGATGGGAGTAGAGAAAAGCTTCTTCTTTATGGTTTTGAATGATAGTTGACACTCAGGTGTCCAGTTAAACTCTACATCTTTCTGGAGAAGGGAAAAAATAGGGTCAACTATTTTATTGAAGGATTCTATAAACCTCTGATAATATACAACCTACCCAAGGAAACTTCTAACATTCATTTGTGTCTGAGGAGTAGTCAACTATTGAATGACTTCAATTTTCTTACGATCAACTTTTATTCCTTTTGAGGAGATATGATGACCTAAGACTATTCCTTACTCCACCATTATCAAACAATTTTCATGGCTAAGGGATAGTCGGTGATCCTCGCAAACCTTTAAAACTTTATCCAAGTTTTGAAGAGCTTCATCATAAGTTGAACCATAGACAGTGAAGTCGTCCATATAAACTTGTACACAGTTTGTGACAAGCTGAGCAAATATAGCCATAATGGCCCTCTGGAAAGTTGCAGGAGCATTACAGAGTCCAAAGGGAAGAACACGATATGAAAATGTGCCCCATGGAAAAGTAAACATTGTCTTATCTTGGTCTTCTGGTGCTACCTAAATTTGGTTGTAACCGCTAAATCCCTCCAAAAAGGAGAACTATTTCCTCCCAACCAGATTGTTTAGAACCTGGTCAACAAATGGTAAGGGAAAATAATATCGATAAGTGGCTTTGTTAAGTTCTCTATAATCTACACATATTCTCCACTTCCCATTTTTCTTTGGCACAAAAACTATAGGTGACACTCACTTACTATCAGAGATAGGATAAATAAATCCTACACGAAGGAGTTTCTCAATTTCAATTTTGACAAGATCCTTTAATGCAGGATTGAGTCTCCTCTGTGGCTAACGTATAGGTCTTATGTTAGGATCAATATAAATGTGATGCATACAATAACTTGGATGGATTCCCCTCATGTCTATGTAGTCCCAAGAAAAAGCTTTAGACCTCTTCACCAACACAATAAATAATCTATCCTCTTCTGATTCTGTCAGCCAACTATTGATGTTCAAGGTTTTTCCTGACAACAACATAATTGATTTTGTTCTAGGATGGGTGGAAGTGATGGTATGGATCTGTCATAACAAGGTGTTGAGAGGACAACTATGAGGTATCAATTGATAAAATCTAGTAATATCCTCAAAAAATAACTAGTTCTGGGAATCATATTAGCTAAAGGACATGGCATTCCCATAGTAGTATAATTTTGTTCCATCCCATGTACATCGATCGATTGCCCCTAATTTCTAGAGCATCAACCATTTCCTCATCACTTGAACCTATGAAAAGATGCATTACATCTCTTACTAACTCATCCTCTAATTCCTCCCCATGTTGTTTAATGACTACCATGGCTAACAAGGCTAGACTGTCTTGATTATTAGAACCTTTTGGTTCATCAACCTAGACTTTGCTATATTTGTTGGGTTTAGCAGGAGGGTACAAGAATAAATGTTTACTATCTGGACCATGTGAAATGGTCATTCCTCCTTCTTTGCAATCAATTTTAGCTATGAAATTCGCCAACCATGGTCTTCTGAGAATTATTGGATAGCTATCTTTGGGTGTAAGCAATTGGATGACTTGAAAGTCAAGTCGGTATTCCCATCCATCAACTTTGACAAGAACTTTTTCAATAATTCCCTTTGGAATGGCTATGGACTGATTTCCATTTGTAAGACTATAGTTGTGGGATGTAAATCAGTAAGACCTAATTTTTCCATCAGATCCACAATAATTATGTTAATGGCTAATCCTAAATACACTAATGCATTAGGTATTGCTACCTCATTAATTGTGACAGTTTTAAGTGGACTACTAGGATCATCATATTTCAGAGCGATAGTCTTTCTAGACAAAAATTCAGCTAAATAGCCATCGTTGTGCACAATATTTATTTTCTTTGGTTTCCTCCCGGGGTTTTAATACACAACTGTTTGATCAGCTAATTCAACTCAAGAATTTCCTTTATTGCTTGCAGCAAAGGGACCTTTATTTGCAGTTGTTTGATTTCCTGAATTAATGAAGTTTCAGAGGTCAAAGACATTTCTAGAGTATCATTCTAAGTTGTTGATTTTAGACGCTCTGGAAATGGTGCTTGAGTTTTCTCTTTTGGAGAGGTATTCTTTCTAAGTTCAGTTAGAGACTGACCTTCATTCTCCTCCTGAGGTAAGTCAATAGCTCCTGCTACTGAAGGAGGCATAATATTATTTGTGGGAATGGTGAGGTTGGGTGGAGTATCCTTCTTGGGAGTTTTAAGAGTAGGCTCGTCCACAATTTCTTCAATGGTTGTTGGTTGAATCGTTCAACCCGAGTGCAACTCAACATTTCCACAATGTATAGCATTAAGTCTGGTAACATTATCTTGTTCAGTAGAGTATACCAGAGTATTATGTCGATTGTTCTTTGGATTGGGAAGTGGTTGTGCTGGGAGCTAAGGCTGATTTATCTATTCATTCTAAGGAGGATTCTAGGGTGGAAGTAACAAATTTTGTTGTTGGTTCCTACAAGGCCCAATATAGAATTATTATGCCCCTGATTCCATTGAGGAGTAGTATGTTGTGGATAACATTGCTATAGAGTTTGGGTTGGCCACTACTGAATTCCCAGTGATTGGTTCACCCATTCAGGGGGTCCCCAATAGGGAGTTCCCCAATTAGGTTGTTGAGGAAATGGTTGAGGCCATGATGGGGTCCATTGATTACCTACCTAGTTGTTTTGGGGTTTCTAAGAGGGATTGGAATTATGTGCATAAGGAAAGTTACATCCTTGGCATTGATTTCTTCCTCAACATGTGCAATCCTTTTCTTTGAATTCTTGAGATCACTAAGGAGCTCACATTGGTTTGTAGGATGATTCTATTCACAAAGTTGACAAACATTAACCTTGTCTAGGGGGCATTCTTGCAACAAATGTTTATTTTTGCATCTAGGACAGTAGATGGACAAAGTCTCAGGATTGCTTGTCTTAGCTTGTATACCATCTAGTGTAGTGTTCAATTGAACTCGTATATCCATTTTAGGGTTTTCTATTTCCTCCTGGAGCTTTCCTATGTCGTTGGACCCTTTAAAAGAAATAGTTTTGCGAATTTCTCCATGGGTACGTGAGAAATTCTGACACAACTTATATATTTCATCAAGGGCCATCTTAGACACGCATCCTCATCAAGACCTTTAAGGAATATGATCTTGAGAATCTCGTCGCTAATGGTCTCTTCTCCACATCATTTAGACAAGAAAAGAAACCTGTCTAGGTAGTCCTCCAGAATCTCATCCTCATTTTGTCTAAGTTTAAACAACTCCTCCTTTCGATCACTCACCCTACAGTAAATCTGGTATTTATGCAAGAAAGCGTTCTCCATGTCATCCCTAGATGTAATAGGTCCTGTAGACAATCCCATAAACCAATGCATGGCCGCATCCTTCAAGGTAGAAGGAAACAACTTCAATTTCTAGTTATCATTTTTATAATCATAGGTTTGACAGAGGACCTTGAATTCAAAAAGAAACTGGTCTGGGTCTTCCAAGGACAAACCACGAAAGGGTGGCAGGAAAGATGGAGAGATATTTTTCATCGTGGTATCATCATCTACATCCAAGGCAATAGGATACATGAATGTTCGAGGTGGCAGAGGATCAATGTTATTACGGTTGGAATTATTTCGGTTAGGATCAGCCCTATGATCACCATGATGTTCAGAGGAATACGTTCCTCTAAGATAATTTCTTCTATGATAGGTTGTTCTACTGGATGATCTTCAGGAAGATAATGGAAAGCCTCTGGTGGGTTAGGCTCAAGTATTTCGTCAATCGAGTGGTCCTCTGAGCCTTGGGCCTCCCTATGTATGATTGGAACATATTTTGGGGGGTCTTTGGTATAAATCTTCCATGAGGCCCTCTTTTCCTAACCATGCAAAAAAGGAAGCCGAAGGGGGTATTTTGGCCTAAAAAGAGGTATTCAAGGCATCTCCTATTAACACTCAAGCAAGAAAGTTATCCCCGACAATGAAAAGAAAAAGTGATAGGTTGTCGTTAGGTCCCATTACTTTAGAAGATAAAAGTTCAATATGTCGACCGAGCAGTGTCCAAGGAAATTTTCAATAGAAGAAGACTTGACTATCTCCCTTAGATTTTCTAAATTTTTAGAGTAGCTAACGTTAATTCCTAACCTAAGGCCATCTAACTATCTAACTGAAAATAGTTTATCTTTAGAAAGCTTGAGAGTATATTAGACTATAAAGCATAAAATGACTAATCTAGAAAACATGATAACTAAATGAGAAAGCATAGAAACAATTAAGCTAAAAAGTGTATAAACTACAGAAGTAGAAAAACTTGTAAACAAACTATGAAACATCTAATTGAATACTACAGAAATAAAAGAGAATGAGTGATCTGAAACTTTAGACTCTACAACAACAATGTTAATGACTTATAAAATATTAACATGTGCAAGTGACTATACTCATAATTGTTATTAATGCAATAAAAACAACAGAAAGAAAATTACTCATCTATTTAATCTACTCTCCCTCGAGTGGCTAGCTCATGGGTTACTACATTCATCCCCAAGTCATATACACTACTGATTCAAAAATTCTTCCATTAAAATTAATTTCCATCCATACTCCACAACTCAAAAATTGATATGTAATAATCTCTTTATTCATATATATTAAAAAAACATGTCGACAACATAACATTACTATTTTACCTCATCTTCTGCTTCTGGAGATTACATATTTATAGAAAAATCCTAACTAAGTCCTATATTTTAGATGGCTTAGATTACCATTGAAAAAGTATATAACATATTACAAACAAACTTTATGTCTTTAAATACCCATTACATAGATATTAAAGAGGCTCGAGCTGAGCCATGAAGTCTTTAAAATTTTTAGAACATAACAGAAATTAAAACTAACAACAACTATGATTTCGGTCCATCATCCTAAATTTTTGGAGCATGTTTCCAACACACATCTTTAATCAGTTCTAGAGCACGTTTTGGTTGAATGCTTTTTAACAACTGCTTGATGACCGGTTATTATCCTACAAAATACTCAAAACAACCCATTAAATCTGCATTGGCAAGATACTTCAATAAATCACAAGAAATAAAGTTTGTACTAGTTTTCTTAACTGTAAAACTCATTTCACTTGGGCTCGTTTCAGATCTAGACCCAAATCCATAGTTTTTCGTAGAGTTTGGAGTTCAAACTCAATGGGCAAAAGAGGTTTATTCCCAAAAATAAGCTCATAGGGGCTGAATCTAGTTGTGGATTTCCATGTTGTGTTGTACGTCCAAACAACTTCAAGAAATTTTCTAGCCCAATCTCTTCTTCCACACCTAAACATGCCTAATCACTCTGAGTTACATTCAACTGACTCGATCCCTTAATAGTCCTAAGTGTAAAATGGCTACAATATTTGACAGGCTATTACTTAGAAATCGTGATGCTTACAAAATCTTTGTCTGAGACTACAGAATGACATTGAGCCCTCTATAATAATCTCTCATTTTTTCTATCTCAGAGGCATTTTTCTATGGGGAAAAATTTATAGTTGAGGAAAAAGTTATGAAATGCAAGCAGTGTAAAGTTGCAAAGTGGTGCTATTGAATAAACCAGATACTGAGAGGGGGGTGAATCAGTATCCAAATTTTTTTATTGAAGAATCATCATTATTTCTTCACACCATAGAGCAGATAAGAGCAATGACAAAACATGAAAATTCCACAACACAAGAACACCAGATTTTATGTGGAAAACCCAATGAGGAAAAAACCATTGTGATGATTAGCTCGCAATATATATAGTTATATCAATATCGGTTACAATGAGGCTCACTGCCAGATACAAAAATTTCATTGCTTACAAGGACTTACTGTCCAAACATGGAGGCTCACTGCCTATAGAAATTATGTAAACAAAATTTTGGCTAACCACCAGAGTTGAACTGATGAAGTTACACCAAAAGTGCATATTAAGTTCCTTTGATGCTCAGAGAGTTTAGTCACATGACAAAAAACTAATCTTCAACCATATATTCACACCCTTCGCTCATACACATATAAATACACACTTCTTCTTCCCTTCGCATTCATATTCCTTTTCACTTTTTTCACACTTTGATCTTCTAACCATCTTACATATATACCTGATACACTCACATACATTGATTAGGTCAGCCTAATTGAATGCAACTCTTATGATAGATTATCAGCTTCCTATCAAAAGTAATTCATTCATGTCATGCAACATCATGTCAGCCATGATTAACTTAATACTGAAATTCAATCTCAAAAACCGATGCCAATGCATCACTCAAACATATGAACATCTGTGAATACATACACACATGCTTCCAACCATTATAATCCTTTTACCAAAAGCTTACATCATATTGATTACCGAAGAGAATATGCAGAGAAAAATACCAGAGATATCGGATCAAATATCAGATGAGATAAGAATGATTTGTACACGTATACAAGGTACCGGACCAACATGGTGACATAAATGACAATATAAGACATGCTTCCAATAGGTGCAACTTTTGTTCTACAAATTGTACGATAAAATGGACTGCTCCAAAACATTCAGATGGGTATATTTACACTAGGCATGTTCCTCTTTCACACCCAAACACATCCAATCACTCTGAGCTACGTTCAATTGTCTCGATCCTTTATGATGGCATGCAAAACAAAGGAAAAGAGAAATATTCACATGACAGTTGACAAGTTGGATTTTTCCACACCAAAAGCATATGATTGCATAAAAAAGGTAAAAAATTTGGGTGTCAAAATAATTGATAAAATCCTAAACCTTTTCGTTCTCGAACGGGTTATGAACCAATGACTATGTGGATCTCATACTTACATTGAATTGATTATTTTTAATATTAGTATTTAGGTAACTTTTTTATTCCTATTATGGATCTAATCACAAATGAGAAGGCTACATGACTCTTAAAACCTTTTATGATCATCCTCAAATCTAGTAAGGTCAAAACATTTTTTAATATCCTCCTTTCCCTTACAACAATATGATTGTTGTAAAGAGGAAATTTATTCTAGAAAAAAATTAAAATATTTATATCTAAACCTAACTATAGGTCAACTGAAATATGAGCCCACATGGTGGCTTATGACCTAGCTAAAGAGAATCATGAACAATGATGTTAATAAGTTCACACTAGAGCCTTGACCATAAGTAAAATAGCCCAAAGAAGGGGTATAAATATATGTTGATACATGATATATTACAACCCCTATTCCTAATCCTTTACAATAATACCAAACGTTCTAGAATAAATTTTTTGCATATCACCTATAATTAAAAAAGGAATTCTTTGAAGAAGGTATGTTGGGATGAATATAGAATAAGTAATTGGTAAAAATACTGGAAAGAAGTTGGATGCATGGTGGACAAACCTAGTCACTTTTCCTTGGGTAATAAATGGGATGGCATATATAAGAAGGATCATTTTAATCATACCTCTTCCTTCACTCCAAAAAAGCCTCAAATCCAAGTAAGTGAAATAACAATAATATCATTTGGTGATGAAAAATGAGTAAAAATAAAAAACTTTGAGATTCCAAACCAAGTAGCTAATTACATAGGTAGATTTGGTGCTAGAACAATTTAGAACCTATTCATTGACTCAAGTTCATATATTTCATTTAAAATTATTCTTATCCAACTCCAATGAGTATTTCAAAGAAAATAAAATAAATAATTAACTCTATTTCTTAGTGAAGAGCAACCTAAAATGTCCTATTGCAAAGAATGAGAGGTTCCATCTCCAAAAAATCAACTATCAAATACATTGTAACCAACCAAGAAATAATAAAATCACCCAAGACAACTAAGGGAAAACTAATGACTCCTTTGAATCTTAGTAGGTTCCCACCACAAACTAGAGTTTATTTTAGAATACCACAAGTGGAGGTGATGACCTAGAATAGGAGAAGGAAAAAATTTGAGAGAAGTGATGATCCACCTATGAAAACAGGATATAAAAAGTAGAACTTGGAATAGAAAAGCATACAAGAGCCATTAAAGGTTTATATAGAGAAGGTACAATAGGTTACACTGTAAATATATATCTTCCCTCTCCTCCTTGAATTATCCCTTTTAAATTATTCCTTGGATTCCATATTGAATTAATACATAAATAAATGATAAATCGTTGGTGAATCATTTTTGGAAATATTGAAGTTGTTTGGCATCAATCAATAAATATTCAATACAAACCATGAAGGATAGAAATGATAAATGCTAGGGCTAACCAATTAATAAGTATACACATGAATAAGTAAAGCGTACATGTGAATAAGTGAAGCACAAGTACTAAAGTACACATAAGCCTTGAAGTATACAGTTGAATACATGTAACTCATATCTATTAAACCATGGATTTATAATGCAATTATGGATACCATCGATATAAAATAATTGTATTAACCAAATAGCCATGTAGGCATACATCAATATATGTCGATATAAGTATAAAATATATACAAAATAGCCATATAGGCTTAAAGGAATGTCGTATAGGCATGCAATGTCAAATATATGCAATACAAAATATGTTTAAAAATTCCATATAGGCATACAATAAAGGACCTTGGAATCAAAAGTCATTGCCCTCCAGGACCTTGAAACAAACTCTTGCCCTTTGCTGGTTGGTTGGATGGTGATAAGTTGTCATTCATTTACTCTTAGGTTGAGGGGTGCTCCTAATTCCCCTCCTAAGGTTAAGTTCCTCAACAAGCTTCAACTGTTATAATAACAAGTAAAGACATTAATATATATAAATTACATTATAAGAAATGATATATTTAACAAAATAATCACTTACCACCGCTATATGATCACTCTCCTCAAGAGAAATATTTGCACGCCCATCCGGTGGCGTGCTGAAGTTCTATAGAAACAAATCCAAAGAGAAATTAAACTATGAATCAATAATCATTTGATTTTTCACTAACAACTATAACAATGAATGTAATTTTAAATTTTGTAATCTATCTCATACCCCTATCAAAGGCATTGAGGAGTCTATAGAAGAAGAAAAACCAAGCTCCATTTCCCTATGAACATGTGGAGGTCTTTCCACTTGCAACATCTAAAAATAAAATAATAAATTATTCAATCATGAAAACTACAATAGTGATGCAGGTCATGGCTTATAATGTATGAGATAATGAACACAATTTTGAGTACTTATTGAACTATATATTTCTTACTATTCTGATTACTATTTTCCCTATCCATAGCTTATTTGAAGAACCTGTTTTAGGATTTTATGCATAGTAGCAAGGCAATGAACCATTTAATAAAATTCTTTGGTAGACATATATGAAAAAGGTGATAGCATAGAAAAGGTAGTGAACTGTTTGAATAAATGCCTCAAAGAAATACGGTCTCATGGTGATGGAATGACATGAAAAAAATGTGTCATGGCATTCCATCACCATGAGACTACATTTATTTGAGGCATTTTTTCAAATATTTCCATGCCTTCACTATGATATTATGCTAGGATGAGGTGGATGGTATAGCTTGGTCTTGGTTATGAGATGGAGGGTGATCATGACATGAAGAGGGAGGGGTGTAGATATGAATAAGTGGAATAAGAGGTGGACGCTTTCATGGATTGGAAAATTGAGGATGAGGATGAGGACCTTGAAAAGGATTTGGAGGGAAATTTTGGCTAAAGGCTTGGTTTCTATTCTTAAGGCAATGAGCTGTTTGAAAAAATACCTCAAATAAATGTGGTGTCATGGTGATGGAATGGCATTCCATCACCATGAGATGGCATTTCTTCGAGGTTTTTTTTCAAAATACTCTCTGCAATGTCTATGCTATTGCTTACAAGTATGCTTTGATAGATTTTTTCCAAGCATTCATAGTTTGTTGTAAAGCACCTATGTTAGGTTTTTAGCCATAGCAGTAAGGAAGTGAACTATTTGATAAAATTCTTTGGTAGACATGTATGGAAAATGTGGTAGCATAGAAAAGGCAATGATTTTTTTGAAAAAATGCCTCAAAGAAATTGGGTCTCATAATGATGGACATCACTATGAGACCACATTTCTTTGAGACATTTTTCTAAAAAACTCATTGCCCTATCTATGCTATTCCTTACTATTATTCTTTCATAGATTTTTTCCAAGCATCCATAGTATAGACAAGGCAGTGTACTATTTGAAAAAATGCCTCAATAAAAAGTGGTCTCATGGAATGCCATGACAAGAAAATGCAATTGGTAGCCGCATCTAGTTATTACTTATGCTATTTGAAGTAATTGCATCACTGCTTATGTTTAATTTCTAAAAAACTATATTGTAATTGAAAAATTTTCATCTATCAACATACAGTTATTAGTTATGCAATGTGAAGTAATGCTCGAGTTTGAAATATGTGCAATGTAATGTAATCAACTATATGAATATACACTACACAAATCTATTAAGTACAATTCATTAGTTAAATTCTTTATTCTATTACCTATGGGAAGGTTTGTACTCTACTGGCACTAGGAGGTGTTCTCGTGAAACCTCCAATATTAACCTATTCAATATCCAAAATAACATATTAGAATACCATTCATATAACAATGCTATTCACATGTAATATTTATAATTGTTTACTAGTTACATACCTCAATAGTAGATTCCGTAGAGTAATAAATAGGTGGAGGGCCAGTGTATCTAGTATCAACACTGTGACCCTAAAATTTTATTACAATCATTAAACTAAATTATTTAATCTTGCATTTCAAAAATGAAATTTAATAAATTAAATTCAATGAACATGCTAATATTTACCTGAGTATTGATGTTGAAAGCCTCATTCAAAATTTCATCTACCACCACCAACTTTGCAGTTGCAGATGTATCCTATGCACCAACTTCTTGACTGTGTATGGAGTCATATGTACAAGTTGACCCACAAACCTAACAAGAATGGGGTGGAAAAATACCCCTAAAAATTTCCCTTGGATGGTGTTGTACTATAGGACTGGCATGGTGGATGATACTCTGGGTTAAAGAGCTAATAGTCCGCAAAGTATCCACCTTAGCACTCTCCTTCATTATGAAAGGGATAATGATGTGCTCATAGGCTAGCTTAGCAAGTTCTCATCTCCCTTGCCGTTAAGGAGTGACACGTGAACCTAGTCTATCCTATGTCAACCCTCCACCTCCCCTTGAAAGTCCCTCATATCAAAATATTTGGGGATTTTGTTGAGGATGAACTCATAGTAGAATTTCCTCAAGAAATATTGGGGGACCTCATTATTGCTGCATGGTGGATGATTAAAAACCATCCACCACCTATCCCAAAAAGTGTTTGTAATCACTTGGTGGTTGCTCCAATGGATAGGAAACCTCTTGCTATTAAGGTCAAGAGCTTGATTTGTGCATGGGTTAGTGAATAGTGAGCACAAACAATATTTTATAATTTTTCATCTTTTAATTCTTTATATCATGATTTATCTACATAAAAAGTCCTATACTCCTACCTCTTACACACCCAACCACTTAATTGCTTGATAATTGCATCTGCATGTGTTAATATGGATTGAAGTTAATTTTCAAGTGTGATTCTTTCCACGGTTGAACTTATAGGATTGTTCAACCTTGCGATTAACTCCTAAATTTGTTTTTTGTTGTTTTCTATTTGCCCCATTAAATTTTGCTGAGTACTAGGAGGATGTTGAGGAATTGTTGGAGTTTGTTGCTCTGGTTGATTAGGAATTTTTTCATGTGCTTTTTCACGAGGAGGATAAGGATTTTGAGGAGGATTTTGAGGTTGATTATCAACTCCTATAAATTAAAGAAATGAACATAAAAAATAATCTAAATTTACCTATTTAACCACAAATTCACAAAAAAAAAAAAAAATACTTACTGCTTCGACGTCCCCATTGATGTGGTACTATATTGGTGATGAAATTACAAAGATTTGATGAATAAATTGCATGTTTTGATGCTTCTAAAATGAGAGCATGTAATGATAGGGTTTGCTAGCTGTGGGAAAGGAAAAATGATAGTGAAAATGGAAATGAATCATATTTTCTTTTCTTTGTTTGTTATAAGAGGCTATAATGCGAGCGTGTTATACCCTCAATGTGAATGAGCCTTAGTATCAGTCACACCAATCCATAATGTGAGCACATTATAATATGATCAAATTATAACACACTCACATTATAACACATTCACATTATGAACTTTCAATTTTTTTAAAAAAAGTTGGCCACTATTTGGCCCCCCAAAATTTTGCACCCACCTAGTAATGATATACAATGTTAGATACACAGGATAACTAGGAGTGGGGGTGAATTAGTTTTACATTAAACCATCAAAACCATCATCAAAATTTAGATCTTTATTAGCCCTCAAACCCTTAATAAGATCTAGCATGAAAGTAAACAAGTGAAACAAGAACACCAAATTTATGTGGAAAACCCAAGAAGGGAAAATACATGGTGAGGATTAGCTTACAATATAAAGTAATAGTACCAATGAATATACTAGGCTCTCTACCATATGGATCACTACCCAAAAGAAAGAAGGGCTCGCTACTAGTGGCTCACTTCCAAATTAGAAAGATGAAAGAAAGTAACTATATTACAGAGATAAATCCATCTCAAAGCAATAGGAAGATCTACCACAACAACACTAAACCATTCACAACCTCTAGCTCACTACCTTTAGTACCTTTAGGTACACTACAAATGTAGACCCTTCTACTCACTACTTGGGAGTGATAGGCATCGAGCTTGCACTTAGAGCACTGCACTTAATCAAATTCACATATTTCATACACCTTCTACAGATCCACACATATCTCCAATGATTTAACTTATATATCATCCACAACCTTGAAAACATTATTAGTTAATCTATTTTAGAGACTCTTAATTCTCTCATATCTTTGAATCTTATGTTAATTGTATCATAAATAAATTCTTAAATGTCTAGAAGACGTATCTTAAATAAATAATTTACTAAGCTTTACATTTGCTTCAACTCATTTGAAGGACTAGTTATTGAATAAATTATTAGCAGTTCATAAAGCATTGCATTATTATTCTTAATTAGTTTATATGTATTCTACAATTAATTTTGGTAATATTTTAAATCATTCAAGTGAATATGGCTAACCATTTAAGTGTCAATTATCTATAATGAGGAGATTTAATAGGTCTTGTTTCTATATAATAGACATATGAACTTAAAGATTATGATTTAATATTTAAATTTAATTTATAATAGAATGTATTCTCATAAAAAATAATGTTAAGTATCAATTTTTAAATCATATGATGATTAGAAGAGATTAAAAATTACAAAGCAAGGTTACATAAATTTTGGGATTGTTTATATATGTCAAGATATTTTTATAAGAATTCATTTGACCTTGATTCACATTCGTAATTAAAATATAATTATTTCAACCTTAGATGAGATATAGGCTATCATATTTCACATCCAATTTTGAGACATTCATTATTCAATATACTAATCCACAATTAAATCTTATATTATTTTTGTATTACTCTATTCAATATGGATAACTATTGAAGGATAAATAATCTAGAATGTATGGAATAGATAAGTTTTGTGCATGTATAATTCTTATTAGGGCCTATATACTTCACTTATGTGTTTCACTTTTAAGTGGAATAGAATGTATTAGAGGTGAATAAAACTAGGGACAACCAAATATAATCAAGACATTTTATAATCATGTTTTTTCCTATTTAGTATTTTCTCCCATTCAAAGCAGCATGCACTAATACATTTACATATGAAAAACAATGACACAATTTTATCCACTATTAGTTCTCTTCATCCATCCCATTTTTATTTTGAGAAAATGTCTCAATCTTTATTTCTTGTTTAATTATTAATTGGCAATTAGTAATTATCTTTTAGTTGTCATGAAAGTTTCTTAATGCAATTAAGATAACTTGCAAAGTGTTTTTTTCTAAATTGTCAAATTAGAATGACCATGAAAATGAGGAATTTAAATGTGAGCTTGGTGAAGATAAAGAATATTTTTTAGTTTCAATGTGCATATTACTAAAAAGGGAAAAAAATCACAAGTTGGAAGAGGAAGTTTCTTATTTTTATGATTTATGCCTACATGGTTTTAGAAACCATTTTTCATTTGTTTTCTCTCATGCCTATATATTTAGTGTTTGAGTTGAAGGTAGAACAAGTTAAGTTACATTGAAGTTGAGTGATTGTTTTCATTTAAGTTGTAATATATATACATATATGATTTATCTCTATCTACTTTTATTTAGATGCATGAAATTATCTACATAGTTTTATTGTAAATTTTAATCATGATTTTCAACATTTTGTATCAAAGCGAGTTTCCTTGGTTAGAGAAGGGGATGGCTTTCTTGGAGTTTTTGATTGGGTTTTGTGTTCTATTGGGAGTGTGTTATGTTTTCTTGCAATTTTTAGATTTAGTGTGATAAGAGATCATGTATATCTAATATCGATTGGATATTCAAAAGTTCAATAGTACTGGGTATGAGCTTTGGAGTTTAAAGATGGAGGATCTCTTGGAAGAAAGAGATAATTGGACTTCTATAAAAAATGAGAAGAAACCAAATAGCATTTTAGATGAATACTAGATAAATTTAGATAAAAAGGCCCACAACACTATTTGTTTGTGTTTATCTGATTTGGTTCGATTAATTGTGTCTACTTAGACTATTGCATTTAAATTGTGGAATAGAATAGGAGAGATATACCAAACTAAGAGTCGCATTAAAAAAATATTTTTGAAAATGATGTTATATTCTCTTAGAATTAATAATGGAAACTCACTTGCAAAAAAACTTAATTTATTTAATCTAATTATGAGCTAGTTACAACCAATTTATCTAAAGATAAATAAGGATAAATATAATTTATTATTATGATCACTACCTGAATCTTGGGATAATATTATTGTTGTAATTAGTGGTTATTTTTTAGATGATATGAAGTTGAATGTATTTCTTGCCACTCTAATTTTAGAGAATGTAATAACCCTCCGTTTTTCTTCTTGTGTGTTTGCTTTATGTTATGTTTGGGATGCAGCTACTATTATACTGGACACACCTGGTTGTTTGTGTTTTGATCGCTACTATTGAGCGACATTGATTATTGTGTGATGTGGATTATCTGACTATTGTTTCACATGCATTATGGATTATTGATGTTAGTAGAGTTGGCTTGAGATATTGTATTACGTGATTTCTGATTATGATGTAATGTCAGTCTTTTATGAGTGGATTGGTGAAGAGGACGGTTTTGCATCACTCGCTTGCGAGCGCCCTACGAATCCATGATTTCTTCTTCACGGTGTGTATTATATACTGGATATACTGTATAATGTTGTTTACTTGGTTTCAGGTTGCAGGTACATGACATCGACTCCACCTGGTTTCACAGGTTTGAGCATGTCAATCCAACGGTTAAGTTGAAAGGGAGATAGTAACTAGGTAACATGTGTCAGGTCTACGCCCTAGCCTTAGTGTGTCGATAGTCCTGTTTTGTGAGTCCTGTTTACTTGGTTTAATGTTATATGATTTTATTAGATGCATTATTATTTGTTTAATGTTTAGAATAATTGCGTTGGAAAAGTAGTGATTATTTTAATATTAAATTTAAAATTATGCTTTGATGTTTGTTTAAAAGTTTTTAATGAAATTTAATTTAATTAAATTTTAATTTATTTAATTAATTAAATTTTAATCTCAAAAGGGTTAAATTTAGTTATTAAATAATTAAAATTGATTAATTAAGTTTATTAAATTAAATTAAATTTTAAATTAAATTAAATTATGAGAAATTGAAAAGAAATGAAAATTGTATTTTATTTCAATTTTGTGTTTTCGAAAATTAGAAAAGAAGAAAATATCTAATTCTCTACTTTGCATGCAAAAGGGAATTAGGGTTAGATTAGATATTTTTAGTTTAATGTGAATGCATGTTTCAATTTTTGGGGAGAGAGGTTTTTGGAAGGATTGATATTTTCAGAGGAATTTGAGAATTTTTGAAGAAATTGCACAAGTAGGGTTTGAATCAAATTTTGGATTTTGGAATTGGAATTGGTTGCACTTTTGAGGAAAAGCTTGGAGGAGGCTTCTATCAAGAAATTTCATCATCTTCTATAGCATCATATTCCAGGTTTTATACTTGATGTTTATTTCAATTTTTAATTTAATGGTTGAGGAAATTTTGATAAATTTATGTAGGAGATTATTTAGTATACAAAACCGTAGATCCATTGTTTAAATTTCAATTTAAAATGTTCTCAAATATTTAGGATTTATTGTGGAAAATCTAGTTTGAAAAACAATCAAATCTGAAGTGCAAATTTAAACCCTGTAGAAAATTATATTGAAAATCAAACAAAATTTAGTTTAGTACAAGTTCTTTGTTTAAATTTTTCTAAAATCTGAAAGAATAGATTGTGAGAAACTAATATTATAATTTTGGAATTTTGGAATGAAAATCTGGAAAAATAAATTAATTTTCTAGTTTCTGGGTTTTGTTTATATATTTTTCAATTTAACCAGTTTTAAATTCTGGTAAATATATATTTATATATGAATTTGATTTGTATATTATATATATAAATTATGATTATTTTATTTATTGGAATAATACTTTATATATATATATATATATATATATATATATAAAGTATTATTCCAATAAATAAATCAATCATATATATATATATATATATATATATATATATATATATATATATATATATATATATATATATATATATAAGTATTAGATGATCAGTTTAGACATATTAACACATGTATGTAGTTAGACAACAAATTTAACGGAAATCTCTTATTAAACATGTTTGGATAATATTGCAAAAAGTATTTGTTTTAATGATGAAATTATTGCATTTTAGTGAAGATTTATAAGGATAATATTTATTTTCTGCGAGAAGCATTAAGAAGAAATGTGGATTTAATATATCCGAACATAGTGTTTTTCGTTATCAATGCAATATTAAATTATTTTCCCTTATTGTAAATGTTTTGGGAATGGGTAATTGTATTTATACATTGAGAAGTCTTCCAGTGAAAGTGGGTCATTCCCATGTAGTTAATGTTTGTTTTTCCTTGGGTAGATTTATTTGAGTTGTTTGCCTCCAAGTGTTGGAGTGAGATTCTTTATTGTCGTCTCCTAGATTAGGAGAGACTGAGTTATTTAGTTCTATAACACTTGAGTCACCCTTGGAGTCTAGGTTTGAGTAGTGAGTTATCCATTAGAGGAGTGGCTTTTGTTAGGGGCCGAAGCCCAAAGAGGTAAACCGGGTAACCTTCGAAAGTGTTTTTAAGAAGTGATAATTAAAGCAAAGTACTTAGATTACTAGGATGCATTCACATTAACCAAGATAAAATTAACCTCACTCATAGACACAAGGGCTTGTTTAGACTTGGGGTGAGTGAGAAGGCCTGGAATGGCAAGGTCAACTAGCTTGTCCATACGAAAGGTAGTTGATTCCGCTTGAGTGAGTATGAGGGCCGGGATTCAGTTGAGGTCACCAGGATTACCAGAGGCTATGAAGGATGCCCAGAGGAGATCTCATGATGCACCTTGTGATGACACTCTATCTAGGATAACCTTGATTATATGTTGTGTGTGTGGTTTCCTTAGCACACTTGATTTTATTGTGTCTGGAAGCAATGTAACCATGTTAGTGTTAGATTTATATTGAAACTTCCTCTAGGGTAGCGTGGCGGGGTATTACAGAGAAAATAAGGAGAATGATTTCAGAGTGGTCTAAAGATGCATTACATGTATGAGGTAGATCTAAGGAGAAAGGTAAGAACAAGAAGAAAGATGACAATTACAAGTATATGGATTATGCTAAATCCAAGGGAAGATCAAAAACACCTGGTGAGAGTAGATTGAGGTGTTGGAACTATGGTAAAAGGGGGCATCTCAAAAAGGAATGTAAGAATGAAAAGAAAAATTATGATCATTCCTCTATAGATAAGTCATGCAATAATGAATTTATTGATGTTTTAACTTTGTATGCTTATACATGACTTATGATGAATCTTGGTCAATACATGCAAGTGCATCCTACTACATGACTCCTCATAAGGAATGATTTTCAACATATTGAGCTTATGATGGTGGGAAAATTTTTCCTAAGGATTAAGAATACAAAATATTATAAGCCAAGGGGAGGTAAAATTGATCATCAACAATGGAAGGGTTAAAACCCTTAAAGATGTATTACACATCCCTAGTTTGTCAAGAAAATTACTTTTTGTATCTAAAATGAATGGTTCATGACTACATGTTACTTTTGAGAAGAGTGGTTTCAAGTTAAGTATAGGGAATTTGATTTTAGCTAAGGGTAATAGGTGTGCACCCTATTTAGACTTGATGCTTCTACCTTTTGTAACTTTGTTAATGTAATTGATAGTTTTGTATCATATAAGTTGTGACACCATATAATGGGTCATATTTGTTAAAGGGTTTGTAAACCCTCATAAATAAATAGATGGTTGACAATTTTTTAGGTTACTCTGTTGATTTTGATTTTTGTGAATATTATATATATGGAAAGCAACATAGATATCATTTTAATCTAGAAGTACTAGGTATAAAGAAGATTTGGAGGTAATTCATAGTGATTTCTTTGGTCCTATTGATGTACCATCTATTAGAGAGTCTCACTACTATGTTTCTGTTATTGATGATTATTCTAGATATTCATGGGTTTAATTTTTGAATAAAAAATCTATTACTTTTTCTATATTAAAGAAATTTAAAACAATTGAGGAATATAATGATAAGAAAGTGAAGATTTTAAGAATGGATAATGGTGGTGTTTTTTTCTCTACAACCTTTTTTTGTGCAGTTTTCGCACACACGCCCTGCTGAAAGCAGGGACCGTGCTTTTTGTTGGTCTTTTGTGTTTTTTTCTGCGGTCTTGCCTCTTGGACTGGTCTTTGGTCTTGGCTGCTTGTAATCCTCTAGTTGTGAAGGTTTAGCCCCTTTGGAACATGCTTGAATTCTTATCTTGCTTGTGCAAGTGATCTCTTGGGGTGGTTCTTTGAAAATCCTAGGTTAAGGGCGATTTTTGGGTTTTTCATGGATCTCAAGTACTCCCTTCCTATGCATAAATCTTTGATTTCTATCAGCATCTCGGATGCCCAAGGGTTATTTATTATATTATTTCATTTCAAAAACTTAAGCATTTCATGGAATTCGGTATCTGGTGGAATTCTCTGACCTTCTTTGAGTCCTCGAAATCTCCGACTTCCGTCATTCCCTCAGATCCTCAAAGTGGGTTTTAAGCGGTCATTTCACCTTATTTATGCCTATCGTACAAATGATGCAACTTACATTTATTGGTATTATGAGATATTTTATGTTGGAAAGTTGGTGTTTTTTGTCTCACAACGAATTTGAAAGAGCTTGGTCATAGGGAGCTACATGTGAGTTAGACTGTTGGAGCTATGAATTGCCGATTTTGGTGACATTTCCTTGGTCTCGTTCACATCTGATTGGGATTTGAAGCTTGCTACCAGTAATTATCCTCCTGATTTTTGCTTCATCAATGGTATGTGCATGATGCCTTGCTTTTGATTGACGAGTAGGAGTGGTTTTGTGGTATTATTTGTATTCTATGCTTGGGTTTCTACGTATTTGGAGGTCTGTGATTAAACTAGGGTTGTCCCCTTTTCATTTTGATGCCTCCATTGATTATTAATGTTGTAATTATCCATTGAATGGATAACTTAATAGTGCCCATCCTTACTAGATTTGGCCTTTGAATTTGGTGTTGTGCATGATGGTGATTTGGTTTGATGGATCTAGGGTTCTATAGGTTTGATGGATTGATGATCTAAGTGTGAGTTTGAGTTTTTATTTTCCATTTGTATCTAATCATGGCTTGCTTTGAGGGTCTTGGAAGAATTGATTATGATTTGATTGAATGGATGAGTGTACCAAAGCTTCGACTAGTTATTCATGGTGGAACCATAGGGTTGCGTATTTTGAACCTCTTGCTAAAGATTAATTGAACTGTACTAGAATGAGTTAAAAGTCTAAATCATGGATGAAAAACTTGAAAGGAATTAAAAAACTTGAGCCAAATTCCAAATTTGTGATCATTCGATCAATTTGGGAAAAAATGTGAAGAATCAGAAGTTTCAGAGATTTTGGGTACCTCATGGAATTCCTTCACACTCGAAAATCTTTGAAATTTCCATCGCCTTGTCATTACCCTAGAATGCATGTAAATACGAAATTTATGGTATCATCACTAATTTCCGTCCTAAATGGAAATCCCCAAAACTTTCTGAAAATGAGAAAATTGTATAAATGGATGAATTGACATTGCATAATTTCATGATTGGTTTGATTAATCAGAGGTTGGATATTGCCATTTCTTGAGCTATAATGTTGATTAAATTATTTTTTGGGTGATAGTTGGCTTTACTCGCTGATTTCCATCAAGTCATGAAATCCCCGAATTTCCTTTCTGAATTGATTTCTGCGAAGGAGTGTAAATCCTGAGATATTTTTTAAGGAATCATGTTTGTGAGATTTTAAGGGATTATGATCATTGTTTGGGCTTACTTGGATGATGAATGTGCTATTTATAATGGGCTAACCTTTAATTTTATGTTATAATGGATATTGATTGTGACCCTTTTTTTTTGTTGAGTGGAAGGCTGTTACTGGCAAGGGTAAGGGAAAAGGAATGGATCTTGAAGTTGAGGAAGCTCCTATTTAGGAAGTTGAAAGGATTAAGATGGATATAAAGAGAAAGGTTCCCAAGAGTAAAATTAGTTCTATTTAGTCGGGGGTGACTGACACCAATGTGGGAAAGTGGGACTATGAAGAATTTAAGGCAAGGATGGCAACATGCAACACTTCTATTTTGGTAAGGAGAATGATAGATTCTGGATTGGCTCATGTGGTCGGTTTTCCTTCCTCAGTGAAATGTTATGAGCTTGTCTTGGAATTTTCTTGACACAATGATCAAGGTACACAGAGAATAATTGGCCCATAGGGAAGAGTGCTTGCAAACTTCTCTCCTATCTCAATTTCCCGAACATTTGACATGCTAGACAAGTCCCATGTAATGCAATTTGATATTGTTATAGCTAGGAAATTTTATGAGTAGGATACAAATAAGGCTCTAGAGATTATTAATACTTTTCTAGAGAAACCAAAGGCATATATTTCTAAGTTTCCAAAATAGTTGTTCAGGTCTAAGTTTAAATCGGATTACTATTATGCAATCACTCTTCTCAGTAGAGTGATGGGTCTAAAGAATGCAGGAATGTTTGAAAATTGGATATTTTATTTGATAGTGAGAATGGAAAAAGTTATAGACTACCATTGGGTGGGAATAATTAGTGAGATAATTCATGAACAATTTTCCAACATGTTGCATACTGAGACTTTCACTATGACATCTTATTTGTTCTAGGCCTTGGCAAGGTTCCATCCATATAAGGGACTAAGCACTCGAGGAGTCTTTGGCCAAGATGTAATTTATGAGGTCAGCCCTCAGCTATATTTGGATAGTCCCAGCCATAGAAGGGTGAATCATGCATTCACCATGTACATTACAAGGTTGCTCCAGGGTACATAACATGTTAGAATTTATGATGCTACCAAGGAATTGATTCAGAAGTTTGGAGCATGGTTTATACAGTTTCCCAAATTTTATTATATTAGGATTTATGGTTGTCCAAGAGCTCCATACAGATTGCCCAGATATCCTCCAGATCATATCATTCATTTAGGGGTTACAAGGAAAATTTATGGCTTTGATGCAATTTTGAAAAAGGATATGCACAAAACTAGTTTTGGTAGTGAATTCCCACTAAGGATTGGAGGTCATGAGGCTTTCCCTTCATTGGCCACAACATAGTTTTTTGATGAAGAGATGGGCACTTTAAACCTGTCTTTACATACTAAGAGGCCTAAATTTGACAAAACAGGTGAGGCTCAAAAGAGAGCCAACAGGGAATCTAGACATAAAGATGATTTTGAAGATTATTGGACGAATTGCAAAGACGAATTTGAAATTTTGAAGAGGAGGTTCTCTAGGTTGGCTACCAATTTGATTAGATTATATAGTATCAAGGCCATCCCAGATCAAATTGATGATGATGGATAAGTTATACAAATCCATGATTATGAATTAGTTAAAGATAAGACTATAGGTGAAATTGATTGGATGAAAGAGGAAATAAAAAAATTGGAGCAAGTCAATGCCCCTGTAATCAAATACACTAAGTTGTGGATCAAGCATAAGATTTGGGAGCTTGATAATGAGGGGAAATAGTATACCTAAGACTTGATGGGAAGCTTGGAATCTCGGTCTTCCTCTAAGGAGGAGTAGGAAACAAAAGGCAAGGAAAAGGTGAGTTCCCATTTTAAAATTAAGATCAAAGGTGGGGAGGAAAAGAAAAGAAATCCCATTGCAAAAAAGAGAAGGATTGCCTCCAAAGAGAAGGAATTTGATCAAAAAGAGGAACGTGAGGAAGAAGGAAAGGAAGATGATACCCCTGTACATAAAAGGAGAAGAGTAACAAAAACATCAAGGAAGAAAAATAAGCATCCTAGGGGAAAGGATGAGACAGGACCAGATCTGATAGATGTTGATAGTTCCGAGGAGAAAACATAAGTTTATACCTGAAAAGCAAGAACTCCATCTGCTAGGGAAAGCTTAGTAGAAGAAGTTGCCCCCATGATTCCCTCTGTTACGGAGCAACAAAAGGATACTTTTGCCTCTCCTTCTACTCAAAAATTGCATATTGAAGAAAAAGAGCCAACAAATGTAGTTGTTGAGGATATCCATCAAGGTGAAGACACAAAAGAATTTAAGGATGGGGATCTTCACAATATGGAGGCAGATATTGATAGGATTTTGCAATCTTCTTTTTGTATCACATGAATATTCACCTATCAAGGATAAAGGAGAGAAATCCCTAGAGAAAGAAGATATGCATGAAAAGTCTCCTTCTCTTATTCATGAGGTGACAGAGATGCATGACAAGGAAAAGAATGAGAATCCAAAGGGAGATAGGGAGAAAGATGAAGAAAAAGAAGATAAAGGTGAAGAATTTTTTGTGGTGTATGGTTCAAACTTTGACTCCTTCGCTGGTCAACAAGAAAGGGATAAACAAGGTGAGAAATAATCAAGTATTTCTACTCCTAGTTGGCTCGATGAGGAACTAAAAAGAAGGCAAGTAGTTATGGAAGATATTCCTCCGAGTTGGGATGATTTACTGGCTAATATTGGAAAAGGTAAAACAAAGAAGAAGGCCAAAACTATTTGCAAAATTGGTAAGGATGAATCAAAAAACAATGAAAGGAAGAGAAGAGGTGCCGAATATGCTTTCCCAATGCTAAAACCACAGAGGAGAAGTGCAAAGACAAACTTTTAAAACTTTTCTACCTTCAAAGATGAATAAACAAATCATAATAGGAAACCAGAAAAAGACATGCAAAGATAACACCAGATTTACATGGGCAAACCCTTTCGGGAAGAAACCCACCACACCAAGAGAAAGACACTTTGTATTACAATAAGCAAAACTTACATACAAAGTTGCAGTCCTCACTCTCTGATAGTTAGCTAATAGTAGCAGTTGAGTTTTTATGCACTCACTGTTACAATGCTATTTCGGCATACAGGAAATACAAAAAAATCTTCAACCTTAGACCATATTCTTAGATTTCTAATTGTCTGACTTCTAGTCTCAACCAACTATTACAAGTCTATCACCAACCACCAATTAGGGTGCATTAATTTTCATTCGTCACCGACACACCAAATCGATCTCAGATCGGATCCACTTGCAATCCTACATTGAGCCACTCCTGCGATAAATTCATTGCACATAAATTACCAAAATTGGGCTTTTCCAACCATCAAAATGTGATCTCATTTTGATTGCAAAATATATCTCTTTTCACCAATCTAGCTTCCAGCAATAAATGTTGTTTTGCAACAACGGTGCAAAAACAACCAATGAAACATTGCCACATGTCGCATTGGTATTCATTTGATTGGTTGACCGAGCAGTGATCAGTCAACTATCCCCATGCTCCAAAATCATTTCGCTATCGCTAACCATTCCATCACATTCTGGGGCAACATTGATCAGCTAACGCCAAACATCGACTGCCAGCTTTATCGGGTCCCACAAGCCACATGTCCGCCGCTCAGGAGGTTTTGGGGTATCTAGGAGGGAATGTCCAAGATTCCCATGAGCCCCCCTAGAATGAGCTTTAGAGGCTGCCACGTGTCCACCATTTGTGCTCTCCACTTTGGCTTATGTGGAAGCCATTGGAGCTCCTTTGGGGAATCCCTAGCGGTATCAGCTAGATTCGCCAAGGAACTCCTGAGGCCCTGAAAAGTGTTCGCAGTCGGAAAACCCTTTTGCATTAAGTAACTCAAGGCCCACCTTCTCTTCGCTACACTCACCACTTTGACAAGCTACCACATGTCAAGTGCACAAACTATTTCACTCAGCTAAAAGGGTAATAGTGGTACTTTCCTTTGGATTCCATAGAAAGAAGCCAGCACCATCCAATGAAACCAAGCGCAACCATTGATGCAAGTCTTCGACACATTGAAGAAGCATAGTATTTCCTGCCACTGATGATGGGCTACTCTACTGATGAAGGCAAGGCAAACAAACATTCAACCAACACAAGCCCATCAGCCTATCGCTATGACATTACTCGGAGTTTCACCGATCAGACAGAGTCTCGACGACCAAGGGTCAAGACTCCATGGTAAAGAGATAAGGGCATAAATTCATCAAGCCTCTCTTAGAGGTCCAAGACAATCAATTGAGGCACATTTTCCAGCAATCTCCCACTTGACGAAGACTTACTGGCTTCCTCTAGACTTAAAATTTATTTGCGGTCATAGGCCCCATGGCCCATCAAACTTGCACGCCATATGAACTTGTTCGTGATCACTGGCTTTTTCAATGCATCAACAACATTCTTTAGTATATCCACCTTCTCTAAAGAAAACTTTCCATCCTCCACCATATCTCTCATGAAGTGATACTACACATCGATATGTTTCGTCTTGGCATGGAAAATGGATTTTTTGCCAAATAAATAGCACTTTGACTATCACAAAAAATAGTAATATGCCTTGCATCAAAACTAATATCAAAACACAAATGATTCATCCAAACAAATTCTTTGTAGGCATGAGTTGCTACCATGTATTCTACTTCCATAGTGGACAAAGCGACTACAACACGTCACTTGCTCATCCAACTAATTGCACCACCATTTAACATGAAATTATATCCATTGGTGGATTTTCTGTTGTCAATGTCCCCTGCCCAATCAATGTCCACATATCCATGAATGCTGAGAGTTTTTTGTGGTCCAACCAAATTGCCATGGTAACAAAGAGCACATTTTGAGGTACCTCTCAGATATCTAAACACTCTCTTCACAGCATCCCAACTTGTCCTTTCTGGATTTTCCATAAATTGACTGAGTACTCCCACTGCTTGGGCAATGTCTAGCCTTGTATAGACCATAGCATACATGAAACTTCCAAATGCACTCGCATAAGGCACCCTGGTCATGCCCTCTATCTCAGTAGCAAATTTTGGACAATCTTCAACATATAGCTTAGTTCCCTGCATAACTGGAACAACTAGCTACGTGCAATCATTCATACCAAATCTCTCCAGGACAGTGTTTACATACTTACTCTGACTGACCCAAAGCTTTCTATTCATTTTGTCCCTGGTTATTTTCATCCCCAGAATATACCTAGCTACAACTAGATCTTTCATTTTGAACTTTGCAGACAACTGAGACTTAAGATCAGAAATCATAAACTTACTATTCTCCATGAACAACATATCATCCACGTACATGGTAATAATAAGTGCACGACCATTCTCAGATTTATGATAAACACAATGATCAGATTTTGATCTCACAAATCCCATAGAAAACATAAAAGTGTCAAAATTTTGGTACCACATTCTAGGTGACTACTTCAAACCATACATAGATTTCTTTAACTTGCATACTAGGTTTTCTTTACCTTTTTCAATGAAGTGCTCAGGCTAGGACACGTAGATTTCTTCTTCCATCTCTCCATGGACAAATGCTATTTTCACATCCATCTGCTCAATCTCTAAGTCATACGCAGCTATGAGTGACAACATAAATATGATAGATGTTAGCTCAACTATAGGGGAAAAAAATTCTCCATAGTCAATTTCCTCTACCTGGGAATACCCCTTTGCAACCAACCTTGCTTTATATTTCTCAACACTGCCCTCAAGACCAGTTTTTCTTCTTAAATACCCATTTACAGCCAACAGACTTTCTTCCTTTAGGCAAAGGTACCAAATACTAGGTTTCATTCATGGCTTCCAACAAGGAATCATCAGGCATATTAATTGCCTCTTTAACAGTCCTAGGCTCCTCAGTGCTAGTAATTAAAGCATAGGTATAGTTCAAATCCAAAATGGAGAAACCATACCTATTAGGTTGTCATTTTCCATGTGTAGACCTTCTCACTGGATGAGGTTGTGGTTCTTCATCTTTGGAACTCTCGGAGCTGCTTGAGCTCTCCTCAGTTTCAGGTACACCATGGATTTTTCCCTTTTTTGGAGTTTGGGGAATCTCAACTGCATGATTCTTCTTTTCTCTTTGATCTGTCTCTAGCTATGGATCAACTGTAGAAGGTTTCAGCTCACAAAATATTACACTTCTTCTATACAAAACCTTTTTAGTAACAGTATTCCAAAGCTTGTATCCTTTCACACCAACACCATAACCAATAAAGATACATTTAACAACCTTGTTCTCCATCTTAGATCTTTTCTCATTTGGCACATATGCATATGCCTCACAACCAAAGGCACGAAAATGTCTTAGGGAGGGCTTCTTACTAGACCATGCTTCCAAAGGTGTTTTATCAACAAGAGCCAAGCAAAAATAATGATTTACTAGGTAACATGTTGTAGCCACGACTTCAGCCCTTAACTTCTGCTCTAGACCAGCTCTTCTCAACATAATCCTTGCCTTTTCCATCAGCGTCCTATTCAACCTTTCAGCAAATCCATTTTGTTGTGGAGTATAAGGTGTATTTTTATGCCTTTTAATCCTATGGCCTTTACAGTATCTATCAAAATCTGCAGAACAAAACTCACCGCCATTATCCGTCCTCAAACATTTGATTTTCCTTCAAGTCTGATTCTCTACCAAGTTTTTAAACTCTTTAAAATGACTGAACACTTCTGATTTACTCTTTAGAAAGTATATAAATTCCCTTCTCGAATTGTCATCAATAAAAAAAAATAATATCTAGACTTCGTTAACAAAGGAACATTCACTAGACCAAATACATTAGAATGAACATAGTCCAGTACACCAGAAGATTTATGAGAACTCGAGGAAAAAGAAACACGTTGTTTCTTTCCATAAATGCAGTATTCACAGAAATTGAACTCAAGATTACAATCTACAAGCCCTTCAACAAGATTTTTATTTTTCATGGTTTTTAAACCTTTCTCACCTATGTGACTGATTCTATGATTCCACAACATGGTCTTCTCTACTGGGAGTTTCACCTTCATCGCACTTGCAGCCAGAGAAGTGTCTTTCTCCTTCTCATCATGAGCAGTTTTGCTTGACTTCACAGAGACGTTGTTACATTGAATAGGACATGCATCTAGCTTGTACAGAGTGCTAGTATGAACACCCTTACCTAGCACCATTGCACTTCTAGCCATCTTACATCCTTTACTCGAAAAAGAAACTTCCACACCAGCATCATTAAGCTTACTGACAAAAAGTATGTTATGAGCCAAACCTGGTATGTGTAGTACATCAACAATCCCTTTGATTCTACCGTCAGGGAACTATATTTTGACTCTTCCATGGCCAAAAGTATCCAGTGTTGAGTCACTTGCTAGGTACACCTTTCCACCATCATACTTTTTGTACTTAGTGAACCACTCTCTATGAGACGTCATGTGGAAAGATGTCCTTGAGTCACCAAGGCCACAATGAAGGCATTTGCATCACTCTAAGAAGAGTCATTGTCCGAAGAGTTACTCTTCTTCTTCTGTTTCTCCTTACAATCCTTATGGATATGACCAGAGTGCCCACAGTTCTAGAATTTTACCTTGGACTTTTTACCAGGAAACTTTGATCTCCCTAAAAATTTAGATTTGGACTTTTTGTGATTATTCTTGCATTTATCCTTTGATCTACCTTGAATAGCAAGGGCCTCTTTGGCCATCTCTTAATAATTCCTCCATATCTCTTTAGACAGGAGTGAGGCAACAACGTCTTCCATCTTTAAAGTAGTGGTCGTATTTCCAATAGCCATCACCAGATGATCCCAAGTGTCAGGTAACGAACATAACAAGAGCATACAATGATCCTCCTCCTCTATCTTCACACCCACATATGCCAATTGAGCAACACTCATATTAAATGAGTTCAGATGGTCTTTAATTGATGCACCTTCTTCCATCTTCAGGGAGTACAACTTCTTCCTCAGGAATAACTTATTCACTAGAGACTTTCCCTGATAAATATCACTAAGCCTCTTCCACAATGAAGATGTAGTCTTCTCCTCATGGACGTTGAGGAGTACAGAATCGGCCAGAAAAATTCTTAGTAGACCTCTCGCTTTTCTATTTGTGAGGTCCCATTCTTCTTGCATCATACCTTGTGGCATAGTTCTAGACACTACTACCCAGAGGTCTCTATCCACCAACAAGTCTTCCACTTTGATTTTTCACAACTCAAAGTTTCTACCATTGAATTTATCAATATCAACTCTTCCTGATGTACTCGCCATCTTAGACAAAACTTGGTCCTAACTTTGCAAGACTCCCATTGGAATAGTATTAGCACAAAAAACCAGCCCTACTAACAAGGATAACACAATTGGCCAGGCTCTGATACCACTTGAAAGGAAAAGCAGATGTGCGGAATACACTTTCCCAACGCTAAAACCATAGAGGAGAAGTGAAAAGACCAAATTTTTAAACTTTTCTACCTTCAAAGATGAACAAAAAAAACATAACATGAAACAAAGAAAACACATGTAGAGATAACACCAGATTTACGTGGGAAAACCCTTTTGAGAAAAAACCCACCACACCAAGAGAAAGACACTTTGTATTATAGTAAGCAAAAATTACATACAAAGTTACAGTCCTCACTCTCTGATAGTTAGCTCACAACAACAGTCGAATTTTTATGCACTCACTATTACAATGCTATTTCGGAATACATCAAATACAAAAAGCTCATCAACCTTAGACCATATTCTTAGATTTCTAATAGTTTGACTTCTAGTCTCGAACGACTATTACAAGTCTATCACCAACCACCAATTATGGTGCGTTAATTTTCATCCATCACCAACATGCCAAATCGATCTCAGATCAGATCCACCTGCAATCCTACATCGAGCCACTCCCACAATAAATTTTTTGCACAAAAATTACCAAAATTGGGCTCTGCCAACCGCCAAAATGCGATCTCATTTTGATTACAAAATATATCACTTTTCACCAATCCAGCTTCCGACAATAAATGTCTTTTTGCAACAATGGTGCAAAAACAACCAATGAAAAATCACCACATGTTGTACTGCTATTTGTTATGTTGCTTGATTGAGCAATGATCGGTCAACTATCCCCGCGCTTCGAAATCCTTTCGCTATCGCTAACCATTCCATCACATTCTAGGGTAGCATTGATCCGCTAATGCCAAACACTGACCTCTAGCTTTATCGGGACCCACAAGCCACGTGTCCACCACTCAGGAGGTTTCGGGGCATCTAGGAGGGAATCTCCACAATTCCCATGAGCCCACCTAGAATGAGCTTCCAAGACCGCCACGTGTCCACCATTTGCGCTCTCTGCTTTGGCTTACATGGAAGCCATTAGAGCTCCTTCAGGAATCCCTAGCGGCATCTGCTAGATTCCCCAAGGAACTCCCGAGGCATCAAAAAGTGTCCATGGTCGGACAACCCTTTCACATAAAGCAAGTCGGGACCCACCTTCTCTTCGCTGTGCTCACCGCTTTGACAAGCCACCACATGTTGCATAGACTATTCCGCTTGGCTGAAAGGGTAACAACGGTACTTGCATTTGGATGCTGTGGAAAGCAGCAAGCACCATTGGATGAAAATAAGTGCAGCCATTGATGCAAGTCTTTGGCACATCAATGAAGCATAGCACAGCCTCCTGTCGATGATGGACTACTCTGTCGATGAAGGCAAGGCAAACAGACATTCTGCCAATAGAAGCCCATCACTGTGACATTACTCAGAGTCTCGCCGATTAGACAAAGTCTTGACAACCAAGGGTCAAGACTCCACGGTAAAGCAATAAGGGCATAAATTCATCAAGCCTCTCTTAGAGGTCCAAGCCAGTAAATTGAGGCAAATTTTCCAACAAACAAGGTGATTCATATTGCCACTCCTACAATAGATAAGAATGAGGATGAGCTAACTCCTCAAGATTACAACATTCAAACAATAAATTTGGGGCCTACCTCTAGAAGACAAGAAGTAGAAGAGTTCAAGGAGTTTATTGTGATGATTTTGGAAAGATTCGATAAAGAAGTCCAAGCCAAGGAAAGAATGAAGAAATAAAATGAAGAGCTAAAGAAATATTTGAAAAATCTCATGAAACCCTTGTAGTCCATCGGCCCAGTTGGTTCTTCTTCATGAACAGGAGGTTTCTTACCTAAGGAAATAGTTAGTGAACTTGAAAAGATGAAAAATTCTACATAGGCCACACATGAATGGTTACAAGGAGTAGGGCTGAGAGGAGACAACATGATTAAGGAAATTTTGTCAACCTGTGGGGATGCACATAGATTATTAGAGTTCTTGCATATTTTATTGGTGCAAGATAATGGTGATGTAGATATTCTCCTGTAGAAAATGAACACAATCATGGATTATACTGAGGAAAGATTAATAAGTGATAGAATATTTTCTTGTTCAAAGGTTTTAGAGCCTTGGGAGTGGTATGAGGCCCTACCAATCAAGTAGTGAGTTCTAAATGAAATTCATAAACAAGGTCAATAGGTGGAGAATACATTGAAGGACATCTATAATAGATGCATCTAATTCTTTGAAGTAATGATTGGAAGGAAGAAGTTTACATCAAAATATCTGAGCCTGGAGTAATTAAGAAAATGGTGGCATAAAATTTATGCTCCAATTGATGATGGCCCAATCATCGCCCACCATTTGGATGATGCAGCTACTTATATTGTTGTTATGGAGAAGTTTCAAGTTCTTAAGGTAGAGTGGGACAAGGTCATTAAGGAATCAAGGGAGGAGATTAAATCAATTGAAACAAAATTTAAAGTATTGATCACTCCACCACTGGCTGACTTAGAGAAGATCCTTCTTGTGGTGCAAGATAAATTGGGTCAAGATAAGGACAAGGGGCCAATTAATGCATGATTGCAGCAAGATTTGTGCTTCCCATCTATCTAGGCTTTTCTACATGTTTCTTTGTCAGACCTCTCCATGCATTGGAGTGATCTGCATTAGAAGATATAATACAACCTGGAAGAAGTCTCAAGCATTAAATGCCAAAAATATTATTTTATGAGGAAAATTTCTAGGCCAGCCTGTTTCTAGCCACCCATTTTTTTTGTAACCCTAATTGGACCGACCTGATGTAAAATTTCTATAAATGGGGTATTTTGTCTCATTTTTTAGGGTTAGATTTTTGAGCAAGCTAAGTGGTAGAGCAAGAGCTAGAGTTAGGAGTTAGTTTATTCTGAAAGCAAGTGTTGTAATACTAAATACTAGAATTGTTGCAACTTTTGGGTAATTCAATATAAGTAAAGACATCGTTCTTTGGTGTTCTTTCTTGTATTGATCTATCTCACATGGTTCTTGTTATTTTATCTCTCAAGATTTCTTTGAAAACATTGGATATATGTTAGATTTTGAGTTGGATATGATTCTATGGTGTTTATGGTTTGATGTTTGAAGTGTTAGTAGTGATCCCTGGTCCATAATTTTAGCAACTCAGTGATTGTGGGTTTTTGTGTAAAGTTAGCCTGGACCTTATATTTATGTGCTTAGTTCAATTGTGAGTGTTTATTCATTTCAATTTCAAAATAGGATTGGTAAGAATGAATGTCTCATGATATGAAAATATTTAATTCCGTAGAAGATTACACTGTTTCTATAAGATTGTAGATGAAATCTGGGTTAAGCAAGAATTATTTTTTTGGGATCTGTCCATTTCAAATATTTTATCATTTGCATTATTGATCTTAGGAGTAATTTTAATCTTAGGGTCTCTCTTAAACCCTTATCTTTTGCTAGTTCTTTGAATCTGGGTTAGATTTAGGATTTCAAGTATCAATACATTGCAAAATCTGATAAGTTTAAAGATCTTGTATTTGTCTTGTAAGGTCCCTTTGCGATTACCAACATTTTCACATTTATCACTGAGTTGTTTTATTACATTGTCAAGACCTAACATTAGAGACCTTAGGGTTATCTCTTGAGGATTTTTGATAGATATTTACCTTTCAAGAGAGATAGGATATCATATTCTGCCTGAGTTGTTGTTGTGTAGAAAACACCATGAATAGATTGGTGCTAGAAGGAGGGCCTAAATAAGAAAGCTGGAGTGCTTTCTATCTACCATTTCTCTTGAGAGATTCAGAAGGACCAAATCTACACAAGGAGAAGAAGAGTTTCAAGAACTACCACCCACAATGAGGTCAAGAAGGACTAGAAGAGGGGAGGATTCATCATCTACCTCATCATTTCCACCATCCTCACCCTCATCTACCTCATCCTCATCTGATTACGAGGCCAGTCCCATTCAACAATCTCAACCAGCCATAAATCGGCCTTTACCACCCCCACCTCCACCAATGGATTTCTTGGAAGACAACCCATCACCCATGTCCTTTAATAACTACAATGTTATGCCCAAGAACCCTGAGCATTTATGCCCTAAGTTTCATACAAATGACCCTAATAGGATAGTAGAGGAGCATATCAGATTTTTCCAGACTTGTCTTAGAGATAGAGGGATCAATCATGAAGATTTTGCATGTAGGCATTTTCCTTATTCTCTAGGAGATGATTCCTTTTATTGGTACAATCATTTACCCGTTGCATCAATTCACAATTGGATTGAAATTGAAACTACATAACTGCAAAATTTTAAAATCCCTATCAGTGCTAATGAGCTCTATCTGTAGTTTACTAAGATTAAGAGGGAGGTTAATGAACCTATAGGATCATTCAATAACAAGTTTCATCGTGCATACACTAGGTTGCAAAGCCCCTATGATGTGGATGATGCTACTGCTTTGGAGGTTTATTTTGAAGCCCTTGATAGTCTTACAACTACCTTCCATAAGTGGAGAACTAATCCTCCAAATAGCTTGCTTATTGCATATACTGAGGCTGTCAAAGTTAGCATTGACCTGAGACAACATTTGTCAGGGCCTTTGCCATCTTTGGGACCCACTGATCATCCAGGTTAGGTCCAAGCACTCAACCAGGCTTTGACTAACCATACTTCCATTATGAATCAAATACCACAGTTGCCTTTGGTTCCACATCTAGGTCCTCCAATAAATCAGGCTCACCCAATACCTAGTTATCCCCAACAAAGTGCCAATCAACCCCGTCACTCACAGCAACAGGCTGGTTTCCCAAATACTTGCAGAATTATGAAGTCTTAAATTAGTCTATTGGTTCAAGAGCAGCATCATGATACCCTCAGAATAATGTGAATTCAATGCCTTACAACAATACTCATAAGGAGAGGCTAGATGAGCTAACAGATCAAGTGAAAAACTGAATATGGAGGTAACTTACTTGAGAAACCAGAATAGCCAACTCCAAGCAGCTCAGAGGAACTTGTAGTCAAATTACAATAGGGAGAGTTGAGATTTTGCATAGGGACAAAATTTTGACAGAGGATAATCATCTAGATAGAATTGTGATAGAGCACAACAATGTGGACGAGGATTTGAAAGAAGGAAACAACCCAGGAAAAATAGACCATGGAACACAAGGCCTAATAATGGAGGTGTCCCTACTCCATTGGATCAACCTTCTAATCAAGAGAAACCTCAGAGTGGTGTGTACCTAGCAGAGGAAACTTTGTTTGGAAGGTGGAGGCTTCACAAGACAAGTCAACATTCTGAGCTGGATTGTCCTGAGTTCCAAACTGTCATTTCCATCTTTTAGTATGAAGTTGAGAATAATTACACTATTCAGGAGATGGTACCCTCTAATCCTTATGATTATCCAATATTGGTACTAAATCATGCTCCTTTTCCACGGGGTGAAGAGAATGAGCTAGAAGGAGAGTCAGACGGTTGTGATGAGGAGACTGAATAAGTGCTTAATGGAGATGAAATTTCTCAATTATTCAATGAGGGAACTGAGAATGATAATGGCCCTTTGGATGAGGAGGAAGTTGGTGTTGAGGAAGTCCAGATGTTTTAGCAACCTACAAGGAAATTTTATTTGAGGAACATACCTAACAAGAGTCCACAAACTGGAGGCTCATTCACCACATCTATCCCTCCAGACAATTTCACCACTCTGCCAGATCCAAATGCCAGCAATAATCCATCTTATCCTCATGTGCCAACACAATACTTTGCAAAAGGAGGACAACCTGATGTTTCAAAAGGAATAAATTTTGATGTAGGAAAGGACAAGAAGAATGGCTACCCCAAAGAAGCACATGCTGATATGAATGTGGTGCAATTAGGTGAATACGTGACTAAGGAAAACAGGAAATTGAAGGTGAGTCTTTCTACTTTTGAACTATTAAGGGTTCCTTCCATCAGAAGTATGGTTCTAGAATCTTTCAATTCAAGTACAACCCCTCAAGGAAGGACAATTATTGAGGTAGTTGGGAGGCCTCCTAGCTCAGAAGAACCCAAAGGTGAAGGCCAAGTACAACTTGGGGATAGATGAAAAGAAAAGGATAAGAGTCAAGTTGCATAGCCTAATGCTCAATTAAGTTTGTTTCAAGGCAAGACAAAAACTCCTCGCTTTCTAATTTTTTTTCACATCTTTGGGAAGAATCTACATAATTGTCTTCTAGATTTAGGGGCATCCACAAACATTATGCCTTTTTCTATCTGTAGAACTCTAGGTATTACCCTTGCCGCCTCTCAAAAGAAGGTCACTCAACTAGACAAGATGAAGGTAAATGTGGTTGGAGAATTAAACATGATTCCCATGCAAATTGCATCAAATCCTAGGGTGAAACAAGTGGTCAATATTCAAGTAGCAGACATTCCTAATACCTATGGTTTTATTTTGGGTCGAGACTTCACCAAGGCACTAAATGGATACACATCCATAGATCATTCCAACATGTGGCTCCCCTGGAAAGGATTCCCAAATCAAATTAGGATTAAAAGGGAACCCATAATGAAGTATGTAATCGTTGAGTATCAGAATAATTTGAATGAGATACTAGTGTCAAAGGTCATTATACGGAACTATGTATTGGCTGCCCTTGTTTCAGATACAGAAGAGATCTTTATGTTTCAAAGCCCCTTTGGTGAGTCTGCATCAGAGTCTAGCAGTTCTAAAGCCTTGATTGAACCAATAGAAGACATCGATGACCGAGAATGTGGACAACTCAGCTTGCTGGATAATTTCTAGGAGTTCATCCATAAATGTATAGAAGATCAAATTCAGTTGGGCCAAAACATGAATTTTGAGGAGTTACTTCTCCCAAACTAGTGTAGAGTCCATAATGCTCCTCGCTCAGAGCTAGAATGTTGCCTATACTAAACAACAATGGAACATATACAAAGGTGCATCAATCCAACCCCAACTATTAGATTGGATATACAAAGTATTCAAAATGATCCCAAGGTTAAAAATCCAATGCCTCCTCAAGAATATCCCAGCAACAGTAGGACAAAGGAAAACTCAAGAGGATCAAGAGATGATGGTTGCTAGATATTAAGATTTGATGGATCCAAATCAAAGCAGGGTGTTGGAGTAGGATTTGAGCTGGTTAGTCCAAAATGTAAGACTTATTTTGCTGCTCATAGACTCTAGTTTCACTATACTAATAATGTGGCAGAATATGAGGCTTTGATTCATGTATTGCTTATGGCACTAAGAAAGAAAGTAAATATTCTACAAGTATTTGGGGACTTTGAGTTAGTGGTTAAGCAAGTTAGGAAGCAATACTCATGCAATGATTGAAGGATGAACAATTATAGGCATAGAGTATGGGATCTCATTGAAGGATTTTATGCCTTCAAAATTCAGTTGATACCTTGTAGCAAGAACCAAACTGCAGATTCCCTGGATCAAGCAGCTAGCACTTTGCAGCCATTATCCCTCTCTGGCTTGAAGAAGTCCACTATGGAATTAAATCTAGTACTCTCAGCGCCTGATAACATAACCAAATTCCAGGTGTTTGAAGATGACAAGAACATCCTTGATTTTATCACTAGCTATGATGTGTTTACTTCTCAAATAATTGATGAGGTGGAGCCTCAAGAGGCAGAGATGGAAATTGAAGGAGTTAACAACTTGAAGACTAACACTATCCCAAGGAGAATAGTGCAGTTAGAGAGAATTTTTTATCTGGATAGAATAAAAGATTAGGAACAAGAAATTAAGAAGGAATCCATCAGTAGCCAATGTGATGTATACAATATGGGGACTCTGGAGGATGTCAAGAATGTCTTCATTGGAAAGGTATGTACTCCAAAGGAGAGAAAATTAATTTTTGATGTCTTGCATACATATCAAGATGTGATAGCTTGGAGTTATGAAGATTTGAAGACATATGAAACTTCAATTATTACACACACCATTCCTCTCAAGCCAAGAGAAATACCTTTCAGGAAAAGGCAAAGACCAATCAATGTCTTGTTGGAGCCAATGATTCAAAAGGAGGTACAAAAGTTACACTCAACTCGTATCATATTCTCCTTAAGACATTCAACCAAGGTTGGAAATTTGGTTCTAGTGAGAAAGAAAAATGGAGAAATCAGACTGTGTGTTGACTTTAGGAACCTCAACCGGGCTTCAAAAAAAAGATAATTATCCAGTTCCTTCATTGGATGAAGTGCTTAAGATTGCCAATGGATCTCAAATGATGTATTTTTTAGATGGGTACTCTGGATATAATTAGTTCATTGTGCAATATGAGGAGAGGTATAAAAATTCCTTTACTACAAAATGGGGAACTTTTTCTTACAGGAGAATGCCCTTTGGGCTAATCGATGTTGGAGCCACATTCCAAAGGGCCATGGATATTTCCTTCAAGGACATCATTGGTAAGTGCATAATTATTTATATGGATTATTTGATAGGCTTTTCTATAAAGTGAGGTGATCATATTATAGATTTATGCAAAGTGTTTCAAAAGTGCAGAGAATTTGGTATTTGGCTTAATCCAAATAAATGCATCTTTGGAGTTACTGAGGGAAAACTGTTGGGACATGTTATCTCAAAGAGAGGAATTGTTATTGACCCTGAACGAGTGGAATCCATACTCAAGATTCAACCACCTACTAGTAAGAAGGAAATGAAGTCATTCTTTGGAAAAATTAACTTCATAAGGAAGTTTATCACTGGATTTGTAGAAATATTCAAGTCGTTGAATGCAATATTGATGTAAGAAGCAAAGGTTGAATGGAGCACAAAATCAAAGGAAGCATTTACAAAAATTAACAGAGCCATTTTTGAAGCTATAGTATTGAAGTCTGATCAAGGGAATGAGGACCCCATAGAATTTATGAGTGCTCCTTTAAAGGATGCAGAATTAAGGTACCCGAGTGTGGAAAAGAAGGCCTATGCCTTAGTCAGAGTTGTAAAGAAATTCATACATTATATTCTAAGGAATAAGGTCTTTGCAATAGTTCTTGATCCTACAGTTAAATTGTTGTTGATGCAAAATGAATTGGGAGAACATAGAGCTAAGTGGGTAACCATGTTATAGGAATATGATATTAAGATTCAGCCCATGAAGCTAGTAAGAGGACAAGGGATAACAAAAACAATGGTTGAAATGGGTCCAGACCTCGTAGCTCAGCACTACCACCTCTAGGATGTGTCCCCAAGAGACTGGTATGATGATATTATCTACTATCTCTTGAACCAACAATTTCCTAAACATATTAATTCAGTACAAAGGAGAGGTTTGCATTTGAAGAGTGATAGTTTTATGAAGAAGGGATTTGTCTTGTATAAGAAAAACCATGAGGGTGTCTACTTAAGATGCTTAGGAAAAGAAGAAGTTGTGAAGGTATTGGTAGAATTTCATGATAGATATGGCACATGCCATGGATCTGCACCCTCCACTATAAATCAGATTCTGAGGGCTGGTTATTATTGGCCCAAATTGTTTCAAGATGCACCTAATCATGTAAGAACCTGTCATGTGTTTCAGGCCACTGCAAGCAGAGAGAAGTATGCAACTCTTCCACTCCAACCAGTCATAGAGGTAAAACTATTTGCATAGTGGGGATTGGACATCATTGTTCTAGTCAATCCACCTTCTTTTGTAGGCCACAAGTAGATTCTCACTGTCACTAATTATTTTACTAGATGAACTAAACCTCTTGCATGCAAACAATGTACTTCTGAAGTGGCAATCAATTTCATTGAATCAGGTATTATCAATCACTTTGGTTTTCCATTGGATTTAGTTTGTGATAATGGTCCTGCATTTGCATCACTAAAATTCTCTAATTGGACCTTTGATCATGGAATCATCATTAAGTTTGCATCTAATTATTACCCACAAGGCAATGGTTTGGTTGAGTCTTCCAATAAGAACCTTTTAACAATCGTCTGTAAGTTATTAGAGAAGAATCCCAAGGATTATCACACTCAACTTAGATTTTCTCTTTGGGAAGACTGTATGAGACATAGGATCTATCTACGAACCTCTCCTTATCACCTTGTGTATGGTTTGGAACCTGTATTTCCCATCTAGTTAAAATTCCCTACTTTGCAATTCATTAATGAATACTATGATGAAGGGAACAAGCGTGAAGCCCGCCTGGCTGAACTGTTACACCTTGAAGAGAGAAGGGATAAATCCTTAGAAATATTTTCCAAACATCAAGGTGTAGTTAAGAGATGGTTTGATAGAAGAGCCAAGCTGAAGCCTTTCGAATCTCTGACTTGGTTCTCTACTAGGATAAAGCACATGAACCATAAGGGGAGCATGGAAAATTGGACAAAATTTGGCTCGACCCTTACTAGATTTTAGAGATATTGGGAGATAATGATTTTTGCTTGAAAACTCTCACTAGAGAGGATATCCCACTACCTCTCAATGGGTAGTATTTGAAGAAATATTTTTCAGTCTTGAGTTGTTTGCATCTCTTTCCTTGTAAATAGTTAGATTAGGTTTTCTTTTATTTTTCTTTGTTTTTTTCTTTTGGGTAGGGTAGGTTTGTTTGGTTTAGGTTGGGTCTGCTTTCTGCTTTTCTTTGTTTCATATTTTCTTGCTTTCTTCCAGGCTTGTTGCACCTACATGGCAACCATCATAATACTAGGGACTATTTTTATGATGTATTTTACAAATTCTAATCATCCTTCCAAATTCAATTGGTAGAAGTCCTTTATTTGGTGTTGCATATGCTTGGAGTTGATGAGTCACTTGATTAATTTAAATCTAGAATGTATTTGGGTCTCATATCTCTATACATATCTTAAGATTTACAAGGTTTTATGCAGTCCTTACGAGGTCTGGTCAAGTGAAAAATCTTATATTCTACTTCAACGCCACTGTGGTTCTCAGCCCTGAGTGTGAGATTCATTGCTTACAAGGTGAAAGGGAAAGTTTTAAAATAAAAATTATCAGAATATCAAAAGGAAAGAAAAGAGAATATTGAAAATCAAAAGAAACCTTCACCTTATCAGGAGTTTCCAAGTATCTCTATCAGGGCTATGGATGCTTGGCTGGTAGTAGAGCTATGCTTGGGAGGGCCACAATGATAACCTCGTTGGGGCTATGGATTCTTGAGTGGTAGTGAGGCTCTATCCAGGATGCTTTTGGAGTTAGAATCCTTATGTAGCTTGATTAGACCGATTTTGGTTCTCGCTGCTACTAAGGAAGGGGAATGGATACATGTGCACACACTTAGACCCCTGTATAGGAAAGGTTCGCTTACTTGTGAACTTTGAAACTCTATCCATAGGTAACCTGATGTAAGGAGTGAAATTAGATATTCTAGGTTCTTGATTCCAGTTTGTCATTGAAATTCTCTAGAAGCATTTCCCCAGTAGGAGTCGCCATTTGTTGTGCAGTTTTCACACACACGCCATGCTAAAAGTAGGGACCCTCCTTTTTGTTGGTCTTTTGGGTGTTTTTTTGTGGTCCTTCCTCTTGGACTGGTCTTTGGTCTTGGGTTCTTGTAATCCTCTGGTTGTGAAGGTTTAGCCACTTTGGAACATGCTTGAATGCTTATCTTTCTTGTGCAAGTGATCTTTTGGGGTGGTTCATTGAAAATCCTAGGTTAAGGGTAAGTTTCAGGTTTTTCATGGATGTCAATTATTTCCCTTCCTATGCGACAATCTCCGATTTTCGTTAGCATCTCAGATCCTTGAGGGTTATTGCTTATATTATTGCATTTTGACAACTTAAGCATTTCAGGGAATTTGGTATCTGGAAGAATTCTCCAAACTCCTTTGAGTCTTCGAAATCCCCAACTTTCGTCATTCCCTCAAATCCCCAAAGTGGGTTTTAAGCTGTCATATCACCTCATTTATGTTTGTCGTACGAATGCTGCAGCTTGCATTTATTGGGATTATGAGAGATTTTATGTTGGAAAATTGGTGTTTTTTTTCTCACAATGAATTTTAAAGAGCTTGGTCATAGGGAGTTGCGTGTGAGCTAGATTGTTGGAGCTGTGGATTACTAGTTTTGGTAACGTTTCCTTAGACTCGTTCACATCTGCGTGGGATTTGAAGCTTGCTGCCAGTAATTGTCCTCTTGATTTTTGTTTCATCAATGGTATGTGCATGATGCCTTGATTTTGATTAAGGAGTAGGTTTGGTTTTGTGGTATTATGCGTATTCTATGCTTGGGTTTCTATGTATTTGGAGGTCTGTGATTAAACTAGGGTTTTCCCCTTTTCATTTCGATGCCTTCCCTGAGTGTTAATGTCATAATTCTTCATTGAATGGATAACTTAATAGTGCCCATCCTTACTAGATTTGGCCTTTGAATTTGGTGTTGTGCATGATGGTGATTTGGTTTGATGGATCTAGTGTTCTATAGGTTTGATGGATTGGTGATCCGAGTGTGAGTTGGAGTTTTTATTTTCCATTTGTATTTGATCATGGCTTGCCTTTGAGGGTCTTGGAATAATTTATTATGATTTGATTGAATGGATGAGTGTATCAAAGCTTTGACTAGTTATTCATGGCAGAACCCTAGGGTTACATATTTTGAACCTCTTGCTTAAGATTAATTGAATTGTGCTTGAATGAGTTATAAGTCTAAATCATGGATGAACAACTTGAAGCGAATTAAAAAACATGAGCCAAATCCCAAATTTTTGATCATTCGATCAATTTGGGAAAAAATGTGAAAAATCAAAAGTTTCGGAGATTTTGGGTACCTCGTGGAATTTCCTCACACTCGAAAATCTCCAAAATTTCCATCGCCTTGTCATTACCCGAGAATGCATGTAAATGCAAAAGTTATGTTATCATTGCTAACTTTTGTCCCAAATGGAAATCCCTGAAACTTTCTAAAAATAAGAAAATTGTAGAAATGGCTGAATTTACATTGCATAATTTCATGATTGGTTTGATTAATTAAAGGTTCGATATTTCTATTTCTTGAGCTATAATGTTGATTAAATTCTTTTTTTGGTGACAGTTGGCTTTCCTCACTGATTTCTGCCTGGTCATGAAATCCCCGAATTTCCTTCTTGACTTGATTTATGTGAAGGAGTGTAAATCCTGAGATATTTTTTAAGGAATCATGTTTGTGAGATTTTAAGGGATTATGATCATTGTTTGGGCTTACATGGATGATTAATGTGCTATTTATAATGGGAGAACCTTTACTTTTGTGTTGTAATGGATATTGATTGTGACCCTTTTTTTTGGCTGAGTGCAGGCAAAATTAAGAAAGGTTGTTACTGACAAGGGTAAGGGCAAAGGAATGGATCCTGAAGTTGAGGAAGATCCTATTTTAGAAGCTGAAAGGATTAAGTTGGATATAAAGAGCAGGGTTCTCAAGAGTAAACTTAGTTCTCTTTGGTCGGGGGTGACCGACACCAATGTGGGAAAGTGGGACTATGAAGAATTAAGGCAAGGATGGTAGCAGGCAACCCTTTTGTTTTGGTAAGGAGAATGATAGATTTTGGGTTTGCTCATGTGGCCGGTTTTCCTTCCTTAGTGCAATGTTATGAGCTTGTCTTGGAATGTGCTCAACACTATGATCAAGGTACATAGAGAATAATTGGCCCATAGGGTAGAGTGCTTGCAAACTTCTCTCCTGTCTCGGTTGCCCAAACATTTGGCATGCCATACATGTCTCATGTAGTGCAATTTGATATTGGTATAACCAAGAAATTTTATGAGAAGGATACAAATAATTCTCTAGAGGTTATTAATACTTGGCTAGAGAAACCAAAGGCACATATTTCTAAGTTTCCAAAACATTTGTTCAAGGCTAAGTTTAAATCAGATTACTATGATGCAATCACTCTTCTCAGTAGAGTGATGGGTCTAAAGAGTGTAGGAATGTTTGAAAATTGGATTTTTTATTTGATAGTGAGAATGGAAAAAGGTATAGACTACCATTGGGTGAGAATAATTAGTGAGATAATTCATGAGCAATTGTCCAATGTGTTGCAGACCAAGACTTTCACTATGACATCTTGTTTGGTCTATGCCTTGGAAAGGTTCCATCCATATAAGGGACTAAGTACTCGAGGATTCTTTGGCCAAGATGTGATTTATGAGGTCAACCATCAACTAAATTTGGATATTTTCAACTATAGAAGGGTGAAAGATGCATTCACCATGTACATTACAAGGTTGGTCAAGGGTGCAAAACATGTTAGAATTTATGATGCTGCCAAGGAATTGATTCAGAAGTTTGGAGCATGGTTTATACAGTTTCCCACATTTTCTTACATTAGGATTGATGGTTGTCTAAGATCTCCATACAAATTGCCCAAATATCCTACAGATCATATCATTCTTTTGGAGGTTACAAGGCAAATTTCTGCCTTTGATGCAATTTTGAAAAAGGATATGCACAAAACCGGTTTTGGTAATGAATTCCCACTAAGGATTGGAGGCCATGAGGCTTTCCCTTCCTTGGCCACAACACAATTTTCTAATGAAGAGATGAGCACTTTCAACCCATCTTTACATAATAAGAGGCCCATATTTGATAGAATAGGAGGGGCTCAAAAGACAGCCAGTAGGGAATTTAGACATAAAGATGATTTTAAAGATTATTGGACCAATTGCAAAGATGAATTCAAAGTTTTGAAGAGGATATTATCCTATTTGCCTACAAATTTTATTAGATTATATAGTATTAAGGTCATCCCAGATCAAATTGATGATGATGGAGAAGTTATAAAAATCCATGATTATGAATCAGTTAAAGATAAGCCTATAGGTGAAATTGATTGGATGAAAGAGGAAATAACAGAATTGGAGCAAGTCAATGCCCCTGTAATCAAATACATTAAGTTGTGGATCAAGAATAAGATTTGGGAGGTTGATAATGAGGGAAAACAATATACTAATGACTTGATGGGAAGCTTGGAATCTCGGTCTTCTTCTGAGGAGGAGTAGGATCCAAAAGGCAAGGAAAAAGTGAGTTACCCTTTTAAAATTAAGATCAAAGATTGAGAGGAAAAAAAAGGAAAGCCCATTGCAAAGAGGAGAAGGATTGCCTCCAAAGAGAAGGAATCTACTCAAGAAGAGGGACATGAGGAATAAGGAAAGGAAGATGATACCCCTGTGCTTAAAAGGAGAAGAGTAGCAAAAAAATCAAGGAAGCAAAATGAGCATCCTAGGGGAAAGGATGAGAAAGGACCACAACTGGTAGATGTTGAGAGTTTCGAGGAGAAAACTTAGGTTTATACCCAGAAAGCAAGAACTCCATCTCATAGGGAAAGCTTAGTAGAATAAGTTTCCCCCATGATTTCCTTTGTTACACAACAACAAAAGGATACTTCTGCCTCTCCTTCTACTCAGAAATTGTATAGTGAAGAAAAAGAGCCAACAGATGCAGTTGTTGAGGATATCCATCAAGGTGAAGACACAAATGAATTTAAGGATGGGGATCTTCACAATATGGAGGCATATATTGATAGGATTCTGCAATCTTCTTTTGTATCACATGAATATTCACCTATCAAGGATAAAGGAGAGAAATCCCCAGAGAAAGAAGAGATGCATGAAAAGGCTCGTTCTCAAATTCATGAGGTGACAAAGATGCATGACAAGGGAAAGAATGAGAATCTAGAGGGAGATAGGGAGAAAGATGAATAAAAAGAAGATAAAGGTGAAGAATTTTTTGTGGTCCATGATTCAAATTATTGACTCCTCCACTGGTCAACAAGAAAGGGATAAACAACGTGAGCAATGGTCAGGTATTTCTACTCCTAGTTGGCTCAATGAGGAACTAAAAAGTAGGCAAGTAGTTATGGAAGATATTCCTCCGAGTTGGGTTGATTTGCTAGCTAATATTGGAAAAGGTAAAACAAAGAAGAAGGCAAAAACTATTTCCAGAATTGGAAAGGATGAATCAAACAATAGGGTGATTCATATTGCTACTTCTGCAACAGATAAGAATGAGGATGAGGTAACTCCTCAAGACTATAACATTCAAACAATAAATTTGGGGCCTACCTCTAGAAGACAAGAAGTAGAAGAGCTCAAGGGGTCTACTGCCATGATTTTGGAAAGATTGGATAAAGAAGTCGAAGCCAAGGAAAGATTGAAGAAAGAAAATGAAAAGCTAAAGAAATATTTGAAAAATATCATGAAACCCTTGTAGTCTATTGATCCAGTTGGGTCTTCTTCATCAACAAGAGGTTTCTTACCTAAGGGGACAGTTAGTGAACTTGAAAAGATGAAAACTTCTACATAGGCCACACATGAATTGTTACAAGGAGTAGGGCTGAAAGGATAGAACATGATTAAGGAAATTTTGTCAACCTATGGAGATGCGCATAGATTATTGGAGTGCTTGTAGAATTTATTGGTGCAAGATAACGATGAGGTAGATCTCCTACAGAAAATAAATACAATCATGGATTATATTGAGGAAAGATTAATAAGTGATAGAATCTTGCCTTCTTCAAAGGTTTCAGAGCCTTGGGAGTGGTATGAGGCCCTACAGATCAAGCAGAGAGTTGTAAAGAAAAATTTTAAACAAGGTCAATAGGTGGAGAATACATTGAAGGACATCTATAATAGATGCATCTCATTCTTTCAAGTAATGATTGGAAGGAAGAAGTTTGCATCAAAACATCTGAACCTGGAACAACTAAGAAAATGGTGACATGAAATTTATGCTCCAATTGATGATGGCTCAATCACCACCCACCATTTGGATGATTTGGCTACTTATATTATTGTTATGGAGAAGTTTCAAGTTCTCAAGGTAGAGTGGGACAAGGTCGTTAAGGAATCAAGGGAGGAGATTAAATCAATTGAAAAAAGATTTAAAGTATTGATCACTCAACCATTGGCCAACTTAGAGAAGATATTTCTTCTGGTGCAAGATAAATTGGGTCAAGATAAGGAAAAGGGGTCAATTAATGCATAATTGCATCGAGATTTGTGCTTCCCATCTATCTAGGGTTTTCTATACATTTCTTTTTCTGATCTTTGCATGCATTAGAGTGATCTGCATTGGAAGATACAGTCCAACCTGGAAGAAGTCTCAAGCATTAAATGCCAAAAATATTATTTTATTGAGGAAAATTTCTAGGCCGACCTATTTTTGGTCACCCATTTTTTTTGTAACCCTAATTGGACCGACCTGATGTAAAATTTCTATAAATGGGGTATTTTGCCTCATTTCCAAGGGTTAGATTTTGGAGCAAGCCAAGTGGTAGAGCAAGAGCTAAAGTTAGGAGCTAGTTTATTCTGAAAGCAAGTGTTGTAATACTAAATACTGGAATTGTTGCAACTTTTGGGTGATTCAATAGAAGTAAAGACATTGTGCTTTGGTGTTCTTTCTTGTATTGATTTATCTCGCATGGTTCTTGTTATTTTATCTCTCAAGATTGCTTTGAAAACATTGGATATATGTTAGATTTTGAGTTGGATATGATTCAATGGTATTTATGGTTTGATGTTTGAAGTGTTGGTAGTGATCCCTAGTCCATACTTTTAGGAACTCGTTGATTGTAAGTTGTTGTGTAAAGTTAGCCTAGACCTTATATTTATGTGCTTATTTCAATTGTGAGTGTTTATTCATTTCAATTGAAAAATAGGATTGGTATGAATGAATGTCTCATGATCTAAAAATATTTAATTCCTTAGAAGATTGCTTTGTTTTTGTAAGATTGCAGATGAAATATGGGTTAAGCAAGAATTATTTTTAAGGGATCGGTCCATTTCAAATATTTTATCATTTGCATTGTTAATCTTAGGAGTAATTTTAATCTTAGGGTCTCTCTTCAACCCTTATCTTTTGCTATTTCTTTGAATCTAAGTTAGATTTCGGATTTCAAGTATCAATACATTGCAAAATTTGATAAGTTTAAAGATTATGAAATTGCTATCAAGATTCAACCATGTAGTTTTGGATTCAAACTCATTGACCCATGATTCATGAGTAGTGGTTCACAAGAACCCATCTCTCATGATAATGAATGGTCCACTTAGCACTCATTGCATCTAGGTGATGCTCACAGAGGTGAAGCATTGGTCCGTCTTGGGAGGTCACCCATCCCAGTACTGCTCCAGCTCAAGTGGGCTTAACCATAGAGTTTCCCCCAAGGTTAATCCCACTTAGCTTGCTACCCCATTTGCAAAACCTTCAAAAAATGTTATGCCTTATGAACCATTCATTATAGAGCCCCTTTAGCTCATCAATTGATAAGTAGCAGGTTTCTTCCACAGCATGTCAAATTATGATATTGCTATCAAGATTCAATCGTGTAGTTTTTGAGTCAAACTCATTGACCCATGATTCATGAGTAGTGGTTCATAAGAACCCATCTCTCATGATAATGAATGGTCCACTTAGCACTCATTGCATCTAGGTGATGCTCACAGAGGTGAAGCATTGGTCCATCCCGAGAGGTCACCCATCCCATTACTGCTCTAGCTCAAGCGCGCTTAACCATAGAGTTTCCCCCAAGGTTAAGCCCACTTAGCTTGCTACCCCATTTGCAAAACCTTCAACAAGTGTTATGCCTTATGAACCATTCATTATAGAGCCCCTTTAGCTCATCAATTGATAAGTAGGAGGTTTCTTCCACAGATAAGTAGTAAGCTAAGTGGGCTTAACCTTGGGGGAAACTCTATGGTTAAGCGCACTTGAGCTGGAGCAGTACTGGGATGGGTGACCTCCCGGGATAGACCAATGCTTCACCTCTATGAGCATCACCTAGATGCAATGAGTGCTAAGTGGACCATTCATTATATTGAGAGATGGGTTCTTGTGAACCACTACTCATGAATCATGGGTCAATGAGTTTGACTCGAAAACTACACGGTTGAATCTTGATAGCAATATCATAATTTGACACGCTGTGGAAGAAACCTCCTACTTATCAATTGATGAGCTAAAGGGGCTCTATAATGAATGGTTCATAAGGCATGACACTTGCTGAAGGTTTTGCAAATGGGGTAGCAAGCTAAGTGGGCTTAACCTTGGGGGAAACTCTATGGTTAAGCGTGCTTGAGCTGGAGCAGTACTGGGATGGGTGACCTCCCGGGACGGACCAATGCTTCACCTCTGTGAGAATCACCTAGATGCAATGAGTGCTAAGTGGACCATTCATTATCATGAGAGATGGGTTCTTGTGAACCACTACTCATGAATCATGGGTCAATGAGTTTGACTCAAAAACTACACAGTTGAATCCTGATAGCAATATCATAATTTGACACGCTGTGGAAGAAACCTCCTACTTATCAAGTTTAAAGATCTGGTATTTATCTTGTAAGGTCCCTTTGTGATTACCATCATTTTCACATTTATCACTGAGTTGTTTTATTGCATTGTCAAGACCTGACATTAGTTACCTTGGCATTATCTCTTGAGACTTGTTGATAGAGATTTATCTTTCAAGAGAGATAAGATATCATATTCTATCTGAGTTGTTGTTGTGCAAAAGACACCATCAATAGATTGGTGCTAGAAGGAGGGCCTGAATAAGCAAGTTGGAGTGCTTTTTATCTGCCATTTGTCTTGAGAGATTCAGAAGAAGGACCAGATCTACACCAGGAGAAAAAGAGTTTCAAGAACTACCACCCCCAATGAGGTCAAGAAGGACTAGAAGAGGGGAAGATTCATCATCTACCACATCATTTCCACCATCCTCACCCTCATCTACCTCATCCTCATTTGATTATGAGGCCAGTCCCATTCGATAACCCCAACCAGCCATAAATTAGCCTTTACCACCCCCACCTCCACAAATGGATTTATTGGATTTATTTGGTTAATAGGTCACCTACTTTCGCTCTTGTTGATAAAACTACCTATGAGGCATGGATAGGTAAAGGACCATCAATTTCTTAGTTTAGAGATTTTGGCAGTGAGCCATATGTTTATGTTTGTAAAGAAAAATGTCTAAGTTTGATTTTAGAGCTACAAAATATGTTTTTGTAGGTTATGAAGAGAACATTAAAGGCTATAAGCTTTGGGATCATGTAGCAATGAAAATGATATATTCTAATGATTTAATTTTTAGGGAGCTTAAGGAATTGAAAAATGATGAACAACCTCATGTAATTATAAAAAAATAGTTCATTTTAGTATTAAGGTGAAGGACTATAGAAGGATAGACATGTATACCAACCACAAGAAGATGCACATGTTGAACAACATGATGAACATGAAGGTGAAGAAGAAGGATTATAATTTAATTTTTAAGAGGAACAACTAGAGCAACTTGTTACACATCTAATAAAATCCACTAGATAGTTTAAACCAATTAATAGGTATGGATATAATCTATATGATTTTCATTTTGTTTTTTCTTTATCTTGTACTGACAAAAAACCTAGATCTATGAAAGAGGCCTTATCTTTAGATAAGCAAGATTCTTGGTTAGAGGCAATGAAAGATGAAATAAAGGCCTTGGAAAAATGTGACACATGGGATCCACTTGAGATGCCTAAGGTGAGGAAAGCTATTGGATGAAAATGGATATTTAAAAAGAAATTTATATTAAATGGTAAGTTGGAATGGTACAAGGTTTGATTAGTGGCTAAAGGTTACTCCCAAGTTGAGGGAGTGTATTTATGTTTTCTCCTATGGCTAAAATAACCTCAATTAGATTCCTTTTATCTATTGTTATTTCTTTTTATTTATAATTAGAGCTAAATGGATGTTAAAACAAATTTCTTACATGGTGATGTATAGCAGGGTATTAAATTCAAAACACAACCAATCAATTCTTTACCAAATCATTTACACTTCAAACAAGTTGATTTCCCACACAAACTAACACTAGGCCATGAAGGGGAACAAATAGGGTTTTTGTGACATAATTTGTTGTAGACAACTCAAACCCACAACCTAAAACCTTTTTTGGATACCCATTAAGCCTTTCGATGACATAATAAATTTGTAAAGGTGGTTTCTTGGAACCTAATGGTCTAATTTTTTCGACTACACTTGAATAAGGCCTAATTAGGCCATGTTTGATAGGTCACAATTTGGTTTTCACAACCCAGACCTCAAATATTAATACCACCAGCCCAAACATGTCAAATATGGTCCACAATTTTTTTTCCATCACCTTAAACCACTTCTCCAAATCTTTCCTACAAACCCTCCCACCAATACATCTCAATTGCCTAAAAACACGAGTTTAATCAACTAGGGCATCAACCCATTTGTCAAAATCCTCATTCCCTTCTCTTGCAAACTTCACAAACACAAAATAAATCCTATATACTCCCATTTTATTGATTCTCTAATATTTTCACTGATGGAATGGTGACATTTTCATTATTCTTCCTTCAAAACACCAAAACCTAGTGTTTCTGACCCAGACTTAGAAAATGTACTATAAAATCCTCAAATCTTGATGAAATCCAATGAGACAAAAACAAAAAGGAAGTTAACTCAAAAATTCATCAATTTCAATGCACAAAAGTTCACACCCAGGCTGTACCAGACCGTACCAAATGTTGTAGTACCAATTCAGCCTTTGAAAACGCAAGAAATAGTCTCTTTGTTATTCAAAAATTCAAATCTACCTCATCAATCCTTGATCCATTGTACACATATTCTTTTAAAGACATTAAAAAATAGTTCCATTTTTTTTCACACCAAAAACCACCACTTGATCATTCAAATTCCCTTAAGGCCAAAAGTGCAAAGTTGCTTTGACAACTTTTTCAATTTTTGCAACATTTTACAAAAATGACTCAACAAACCACCTAGCAACCTAATATTGACTCAAAAAACATTACATAAATTATAAATGGTCTTCAATACCTTATTATGAATAAAATGACTCAACTAAACCAAAATACTATCTCTTTGACCCTTTTTATATCATGAAACTAGGTGCCTTGCACCATACTCCCCGGGAAAAATAAACTCAAGTCCCCTTGAGGATAGTGTTGTAAAGAAAATTCATGCTTTTCCATATCATCCTCTAACCTCCAAGTGACATATCCATTACGAAAATCCTTCCAATAAACCAAGTACAAGAAATATGCATCATCCCTTGTCTTTTTGAATTCTTTGGCTACTAAGTCATGCTTCAACTTTAGTGACGTGTTTGGTGGTTGATCCTTGTCTCCTTCCTAATCTAATTTTTTTGTTGAACCTCCTTTAGTACCTAGAAATATACCTCCTCCATCCTTCTTCTTCACTTTAAGTTCATGCTTGAACTTTTCCATCTTCCTTAGTATTTTAGCTTGGCTCTCTTCACCTTTACCTTTCATCTCTTCCATTTGATGTTCTACACCTATGACTACTGCTTGCTCAAGTATATGAACCTCTGATATGATAGAATGATCAAAATACCCCTTTGAAACAATGAATGGATTACCTCTTCTATCATCATAACAACATGCTTTTTAAGGCCATATTGAATCTTAAAAATCAATTCATCCTTGACCTTCAACTCAATATGTTTTCCCTCCAAAATTAGATCCTTCTTCAAGTTTTCTATCTCAGTACCTTCAAAATTATAAGTGGCTAAAAAATCCATGTGATTTTCCTCCCCTACCTTTATGAACTCTTTCCTACAAACCATCATCACATTGGCTACCTTAGTTTTCCCTTTATCCTTCTCTTTCAACGATGGCAATTTTTAGGAAACCCCATCCTTTACTATCTCATAAGTATTCCTTATAAAATCATACAAAGCATGCCTATCAAATTGACAAGGTCTCCCTAGTAGAAAATGACATACATCCATAGGTAGTATATCACATAGAATTATGTGCTTATACCCTCCTATATTAAACTCCACCCAACTTTGTTCATTTACGATAACATATTTACTCTCATTCAACCAAGAAACTTTATAAGGAGTATCATGTGGTATTCTAGGAAATTTAAGTTTCTCAACCATCTCTATGGAAAGCATGTTATCTATGCTTCCTGAATCAATTACAACTTTACATACCTTACCCATGCACTTACAAGCTGTTTTGAAGAGATTCCTTCTTTGTGACGGCTCCTTTTCTTTAGATGATTTGATGAGAGTTCTCCTTACCATGAGTGATTATCCAACTTTTGGAGCAGAATGTTGTGATGGAGAGTTTACACTCTCATTATCCTCTTCTTGTACCACTTGATCTCTCCTTTCTCCTCCATGTGAAGTAGTAGGTTGATTGTCATTGCACTGCCATACTTGATGTCCAAATTTGTTGCATTGATAACACCTTACTATGAATCCTTGTGAACCTCTTCCTTGATAGCCAAATCTTCCTCTAAAACCTAATCTTCCTCCTCTAAATCCACCTCTCTTCAAAAATTTGGTCTTGTACTTTGCTCGCATCTTCTTGACTTTCATATGGATTTATTGAAGTATAAAATGAACCTCTTCCTCTAGAATTGGTACCTCTACCCCTTGTTTGTTTGTCTTGCCTTCTCTTTAACTTTTCTTCTACCCTTATTGGCATTTGATAGCATTCCTCAACCATCCTTGGATTTGCTATAGTCAACTCATCTTGGATGTTAAATCTTAACCCACCAAGATATCTAGCCACCTTTTCCAAATCATCCTCCATGTGACCTGATCTTATGCTTAGCTTATAAAACTCATCAGTATAGGCTTTCAAATCCATTTCTCTTTGCTTCAAAGCTTGAATTTTCTTATACATTTGAAGTGCATAATCACTCAGTAGAAACTTTCCCTTGAGTTTGACCAGAATTCTATCCCAATAGAATTTTTTTGACTTTCCTTTCTTCCTCCTTTTAGTCTGCTCATAATCCCACCATAATAAGGCATGCCCTTTCAACTTTGACTTTTCTATCTTGGGCTTTTGCTCCTCAAGTAGATCTTCACACTCAAAATAGTTATCAAGTGTTGTAATCCAATCCAAAATCTCTTCATCATTAAAATTACCTCCATACTTTGGTAAATAAATCTTCACCTTGTGGTTATCTTCCCTGACTGATCTTAGAAGCTTGGCCATCCTCTATTCATTAGGATCCAACTCCTCTTCTTCTTGAGTTTCTTCTTGGGGGTTTTTCTTTTCCCCTTCCTCTTCACTGTCACTCTCTTCACCAGTGACTATACCTCTCCTCTGTATTGTTTCAATATCCTCAAGCCTTGATATCATCCTATCTTACAGCTCCTTCAAGCTTCTAGTCTCTCTTAAATTCTTCTCTTCCATCTCATTTAATTTTCTAGCCATAGTAGTGCTTTTTTGAGGCATCTTGCTTTCTTTTTAACTTCACACTTTCCCTCTCATAGACCTACCTAGGATTTGATTCAAATCAGAGTATCAAATTCAAAACTCAACCAATCAATTCTTTACCAAAGTATTTACACTTCAAACAAGGTGATTTCCCACACAAACTAACACTAGGCTATGAAGGGCAGTAAATAGGGTTTTTGTGACATAGTTTGCAGTGGACAACTCTAACCCATAACCTAAAACTATTTTTGGATACCCATTAATCCCTTTGATGACATACCAAATTTGTAAAGGTGGTTGTTCTGGAACCTAATGGTCTAATATATGTTGTTGCGCTTGAATAAGGCCTAATTAGGTTGTGTTTGATAGGTCACTATGTAGTTTTCACAACTCAGACCTCAAATCCTCATACCACAAAACCAAACATGCCAAATATGGTTTGAAAAAACATTTCAAATCACCTTAAACCACTTCTCCAAAGCTTTCCTACAAATCCTCACACCTATGCATCTCAATTTCCTAAAAACATGAGCTTAATCAACTAGGGCATCAACCCATTTTCCCAAATCATCATTCCCTACTCTTTCCAACTTCAAAAACATAAAATACATCCTATCTATTCCCATTCCATCAATTCTCAAATATTTTCACAAATGGAATGGTGCAATTTTCATTATTCTTCCCTCAAAACAACAAAACCTATGTTTTCTAATCTAGACTTAGAAAATCTACTATAAAATCCTCAAATCTTGATGAAATCACATGAGACAAAAAAAGTAAGCTTATTCATTTTTTGGTTGTGTTGCTGATATGTGGTTGTCATTGATGTCAGCACTATTAGCATTGAATCTACTTAAGGCTATATATGTCGAGGATATTGAAAATATTGTAAAAAAATATAGTACATGCAACTAGTGGAGCTGATAAGGTCAGAATGTTGTAAAGCTCCATGTGTTGATGATCTGAAGGTGTGCTTCAAAGGGTTTGTTGCTGAATATTTCTAGTATGTTGTATGAAAGTTTCAGAGGTTCGCATAAATATTTTTGGAAGTTATGAAGATTTGTGTGCCTACAACTACTTATATTTTTGAGATGGTGTTCTTGGTTGAAGCAGATGAAATTCTGGTAATTTAATTTGCTGTGCATGTACCTATGATGTTCATGGATGAGTCTAGATTATGCTATATCCTTGTTGTAGACCCACATTGATTGAAGTGTTCGTGATCGAAGATTCTTCCAATGTGTGTCCGAGTTTTCATGTTCTTGGTCGACATGATTATGTTGGCATGTTTGGAGGTGTTTGTTTGGGTCCTCACTATGTTGTGACTGAATTGTGTTGGTGCGTATTGTAATTTATTCATGTATCAAGGCCGATAGTTGTAATTCATTATTTATTTGTGTCCAACTGAATAGTGAATGTAAATCTGTGTAGCAAATATATATATGAGATTGTTCTCCTCATTTAGATAGAAGTTCTCAAGTGTACAAGTGATGTACAAGTGTGAATAAAGGTCAAATCATTTAGAGCAGAGTGTGGAAGAGTTTGAGTAGAGGGTGGAAGAGTTTGAAGAAGTTTTTGTGTGCCTAACTAGAACTGTAATCAAGATTTTGTAGAAGCTAATATCTCAGTTCAAATTCATCAAATGGATTTAATCTGATTATTGTATGTAAGGTAGTGAGCCTTCTCTTTGAGCAGTGTGCTCTAGGCAGTGCACCTGAATGCAAGTGCATTCCCTTTTTATTCTTCATTATACTTCTATCAGGGTATAATCTTGTGGACTAACATCAACCATGGTTTTTCCCCTAATAGGTTTTCCACGTATAAAATCTCGATGTTCATGTCTCTCTAATGTGTTGTTGATTTAATGCTTGCACTGTTAATTGTCAGATCTATGATATAAGGTTGATTGATGCTGTATAAGTTTGATTTTGGTAACAACTGATTCACCCCCCCTCTCACTTGTCTATCCTTTTTTTTTCCAACAATTGGTATCGAAGCATGTGTACCTTTGCCATTGATGTCAAAGGGGGAGACAAACAATGTGAAAAATGTGGGAAAGAAAAGCAATGAAGGAAACAAGAAAGAGTGCACAATCTCAGGGGGAGATTGTTGAAGAAGAGTTAGTTGGGTTGATGGTATTTTTTTTCACATCATGTGTTGCCATAAATGCCAAAGGGGGAGATTGTTGTGGTTGTGTTGCTAATATGTGGTTGTCATTGATGTCATCACTATTAGCATTGAATCTGCTTAAGGCTGTATATGTTGAGGATATTGAGAAAATTGTAAAAAATATAGTACAAGCAACTAGTGGAGCTGAGAAGGTCAGAATGTTGTAAAGCTTTGTGTGTTGAAGATCTAAAGGTGCGCTTCAAAGGGTTTGTTGTTGAATATTTCTAGTATGTTTTCCGAAATTTTTAGAGCTTCGCGTAAATATTTGTGGAAGTTATGAAGATCTGTGTGCCTACAGTTACTCAATTTCTATAGATGGTGTTCTTGGTTGAAGAGGATAAAATTCTAGTAATTTCATGTGTTGCGCATGTACCTATGACATTCATGGATGAGTCTAGGTCATGCTCTATCCTTTTTGTACGTCTGCATTGATTGAAGTGTTCATGATCAGAAATTCTTCCGATGTGTGCCTAAGTTTTCATGTTCTTGGCCGACATGATGATGTTGGCATGTTTGGAGGTGTTTGTTTGGGTCCTCACTATTTTATGACTGATTTGTGTTGGTGTGCATTGTAATTTATTCCTGTATCAAGACCGATAGTTGTAAGTCATTCTTTATTTGTGGTTGACTGAATAGTGATTGTAAATCCGTGTAGCGGATATATATATGAGATTGTTTTCCTCATTTAGAGAGAAGTGCTCAAGTGTACAAGTGATGTACAAGTGCGAATAAAGTTCAAATCATTCAAAGCAGAGTGTGGAAGATTTTGAGCAGAGGGTGGAAGAGTTTGAAGAATTTTTTGTGCGCCTAACTGGAACTATAATCGGGATTTTGTAGAAGCTAATTTCTCAGTTCAACTTCATCATATGGATTTAATCTACTTATTGTATGTAAGGTAGTGAGCCTTCCCTTTGAGTAGTGTGCTCAAGGAAGTGTTCCTGAATGCAAGTGCATTCCCTTTTTATTCTTCATTATACTTCTAATAGGGTATAATCTTGTGGACTAACATCCACCATGGTTTTTCACCTAATAGGGTTTCCACGTATAAAATCTTGGTGTTCATGTGTCTCTGATGTGCTGTTGATTTAATGCTTGCACTATTAATTGTCAGATATGTGATATAAGGTTGATTAATGCTATATAAGTTTGATTTTGGTAACAAATGATTCACCCCCCCTCTCAATTGTCTATCCTTGTTTTGCGAACAATTGGTATCAGAGCATGCGTACCTTTTCCATTGATGTCAAAGGGGGAGATAAATAATGTGAAAAATGTGGGAAAGAAAAGCAATGAAGGAAATAGGAAAGAGTGCACAATCTCAGGGGGAGATTGTTGAAGAAGAGTTAGTTGGGTTGATGGTATTATTTTTCACATCATGTGTTGTCATCAATGCCAAAGGGGGAGATTGTTGTGGTTGTCATTGATGTCAACACTATTAGCATTGAATCTACTTAATGTTGTATATGTCGAGGATATTGAGAAAATTGTAAAAAATATAGTACAGGTAGCCAGTGGAGTTGAGAAGGTTAGAATGTTGTAAAGCTCTGTGTGTTGAATATTTGGCAGCGCACTTCAAAGGGTTTTCTATTGAAGCTATCTAGTATGTTGTCCAAAAGTTTCACAAGTTTGCATAAAGATTTGTGGAAGTTATGAAGATCTATGTGCCTATAGTTACTCAGTTTCTGTAGATGGTGTTCTTGGTTGAAGCAGATGAAATTTTGGTAATTTCATGTGTTGCACATGTACCTGTGACATTCATGGATGAGCCTAGATTGTGCTCTATCCTTATTGTACGTCCGCATTGATTTAAGTGTTCGTGATCAGAGATTCTTTCGATGTGTTCCCGAGTTTTCCTGTTCTTGGCCGACATGATGATGTTGGCATGTTTTTAGGTGTTTTTTTGGGTCCTCACTATGTTGTAACCAACTTGTGTTGGTGTGCATTGTAATTTATTCATGTATCAAGGCCGACATTTGTAATTCATTCTTTATTTGTGGCTGACTGAATAGTGATTGTAAATCCATGTAGCGAATATATATATGAGATTTTTTTCCTCATTTATAGAGAAGTGCTCAAGTGTACAAGTGATGTACAAGTGCAAATAAAGGTCAAATAATTTAGAGAAGAGTGTGGAAGATTTTGAGCAAAGGGTGGAAGAGTTTGAAGAAGTTTTTGTGTGCCTAACTGGAATTGTAATCAAACTTTTGTAGAAGCTAATTTCTCATTTCAACTTCATCAGATGGATTTAATCTGATTACTGTATGTAAGGCAGTGAGCCTTCCCTTTGAGCAGTGTGCTCTAGGAAGTGCATTCCATTTTTATTTTTCATTATACTTCTAATAGGGTATAATCTTGTGGACTAACATCCATCGTGGTTTTTCCCCTAACATGGTTTCCATGTATAAAATCTTGGTGTTCATGTTTCTCTGATGTGTTGTTGATTTAATGCTTGCACTTTTAATTATCATATATGTGATATAAGGTTGATTAATGATGTATAAGTTTGATTTTGGTAACAACTGATTCACCCCCCCCCCTCTTAGTTGTCTATCCTTGTTTTCCAAACAACTCAAAACTTCATCAATTCTAATGCACAAAATTTCACACCCATGTCATACTAGGCCATACCAAATGCTGTAGTAGCAATTCAGCCTTTGAAAATGCAGGGAGCAGTGTCTTTGTTATTCAAAAATTAAAATCTACCTCATCAATCCTTGCTCCAACATACACATGATTTTAAAGACATTAAAAAATAATTCCAACTATTTTCCCACCAAAAACCACCACTTGAGCGTTCAACTTCCCTTAAGGCCAAACGTGGAAAGTTGCGTTGACAACTTTTTCATTTTTTACAAAATTTTAAAAAAATGACTCAACAACCCACCTAGCAACCTAACATTGACTCAAAACACCTTACATACATTAGAAATGGTCTTTGAGACCTTGTTATCAAAAAAATGACTCAACTAAACCAAAAGACTTTCTTATAACCTTTTTACATCATGAAACTAGGTGCGCTACACCACATGGGGATCTTGATGAGGAAATATTTATGGAACGACCTAATAATTTTATTGTGAAGGGAAAAGAACACTTGGTTTCTAGGTTAAAGAGATATTTGTATGGTTTGAAGTAGTCATCAAGAATTTGGTATCATAAAATATTGGCATGGTTTATCATAGATGTCAAAGGACCTTGCTATGATGTTGCAAAGGGTCATTTACTATGATGGTTTTTTGGTATTGGTGCAAAGAAAAGGATGATACTAGGTGAGTTGAAAAGTTCAAAGCTTAGATGGTACTTTAGGTCAAAGTTTTTGTTGATTGCATCATGGTTTACTTCAAGGTTTCTTGGTGTTGATGAATCCATGTTGATATGTTCTTTGATCATTTCTAAACTCCCATGCATATGCTTCATCAAAATGCCAAAGATCATTGATTCAAAGGATGTCATTGTGATGCAAGACATTCAAGTTTGATGAGTAACTTGCATTGGTATTAGTTGGTGAGTAATTTGGTGCCCAAGTCAAATTCCTTTAATCGAGGCATAGTATTTTGTATCAAAATTATTGCTATAGGATAAAAAGTGAAAGATGTAGGCTTAAACGCTCATTGAAGAAGGCAATGATAACTCTAAAGCTTATCTTCTTTGTTAATATTTGAACGATTAGTTTTTGAGGAAAAATATTAATGGGCATAAGGAAGGTTTTTTGTTTTGTTTTAGCTATTCACAATTTTGAGAACTGTTTGAAACAACAAAGGGTTGGATGACATACTGATGGATTATTTTGAATATAGTTATGGCACCAATTTGAAGATATACATTCTTTTGAATACCAATGGTTATATTTTTTTTGAAGTGGAGTTTTTGTTTTGAGGATGTAATTTTTTTGGTGAGGATTGCATGAATGTTTTGACTGGACAATATTATGATAGGTAGATATCATTATTTGGTTCTACAATTTAAGATGATTCCTTTATGAAGAGGAGACATAGAGAAGGTGAAAAAATTAATAGGTTATGAATGCTTTGATATGATTCAAATTTAGGTACGGGTATGACTGTGATCTCGATGCAAAAATAGAGGGTGTTGAAGACTTTGTAATATGTGTGTGTATCAAGCATATTAGGAAAAATGGATTTGAAAATAGAATTTCAAGATGTTGTTTTATGACTGTAAGACACAAGTTTAGTGATCTCAAGTATTGAATGTGACTAAAAGAAAGGAGATTTGTGAGATTTTTTGAATGGTATTAATACCATGTCTTTGGTGATTGTATACTTAGGGGGGAAATTTTTAAATGACAACATTATATAGTTCTTGCATATATTAGTTCCTTTGATTGGGTTTATCATATGTGCTTATTTCTCCCATGATAGAGTGTGTTGAAGTTTATGACACCTTGTCTTTACAAAGATTAGTATGACATCAGAATATGATTATAGGTGACTTGAGGATGAGTTGGAGTAAAAACTAAATGTAGATGTGTTTAATAGTTTTTTGGATGTGAATTTGTTCATTCGTTTGGTGTCCAATTTTTCCTATGAATAATTATCATCATAGTAAGTCATTTTTTTCATACAAACAAGTTACAATAAAAGTGTAAGTAGAGTTTGATTTTTATTTGGAACCTTGTTTATGTTTGTCAAGGTGAAAGGATTCTTGTAATGATATGGTTATCTATGTATGCAAGAAGGGTTTCATGTTGAGTGGTTGTATGCTACTGAGGGAGGTGAATTTTTGTTGATGCAAGGATAGAGCAGTGAATTTTATGGAAACAAAGTAGCCCTCTAAGCCTTGGTTAATTCTTCTGAAGTGTGGCAAGGCTGCTATTATGGTATATTTTTTAACCAGTGAGGCTTGTTTTTCTAGTGAGGAAAGTTAGTTTCCTAATGAGACATGATGTTCAACTAGTGAGGCTTTCTTTTGTAGTGAGGCAAGTTAGTTTGCCAGTGAGGCATGATATTTAGCCAATCAGGCTTGTTTTTCTAGTGAGGCTTGTTGTATTACCAATGAGGCATTCAATTTGTAATTAGTAATGATTTAGCTAGTGAGGCTTAATGAAACATAGTTTCAGAGTGGTTTTCACCCTTTTAGGGTTTTCTACTCATAAAATTTGTGTTTTTGTCTTCTCTTGGTGATTTTCCATATCGTTCCTTATTTTTCATCTTTGATCAAGTATTTGCATATAATGCTTGAATTGTTTTCAATGGGTTTCTTTGTATAATGAAAGTGATTTTAGTTTTAAATTTTGTTTCTCATTAGACCACCGATTCACCCCTCTCTTAATGGTCCTATACTCTAACAAGTGGTATCAGATTTTTAGGTCCCTTGCACAAGTTTAATCAACTTGGGAGATCCTGGTAGTGGAGTACTTCAATGTAAAAGGAAAAACAAATAAATACCCAACATATTTCTAAACAAAAAGCACCACCTAAACCAAGTACAAATGTTGATGAAGAAGCAATTACGAGAGATAACATACAAACTTAAAAGGATACAAGGCTAGAAGATGATTTTATAGTTGAGAATGTTGAAAGAAAGGAAATCACTTTGTGAGTAACTATGAGCAAGAGTATGATGAAGATGATTGTGAAATTGATATTGATGGTAAAATTACTTATGCCCTTGATGAGATTAAGAAACTCAAAATGGATAATCAAAGATTAAAGTTATAGATCCAAAAAGAATTGGTGTCCAAGGCGAAGATACTTTCAGCCTTTCAAGAAGCAAAAAATTGATCATAGAATTGAAGGTATAAGTTGTAGAAGTTAAGAAAATAGAAGAAGTCAAAAATCAATTTAAGGAAAAAGAGGTTGATTGTGAAAGATATGAATTAGAGATTAGATTCTTTGAGAAATGAATTAGAAAAAGGCATCTTCCATGTTACACAAGACACTTCAATTTGAAAAGAGTATTGATTGTTTATGTGAGATGTTGAGCAAACAAAAACATCACAAGGATTCTACTAGTTTAAGGTTTCAAAAAGGAGAGAGTTCTAAGGTTAGAGAAACACCAAGGAAGAACATAGATCTAAACTATCATTTTTCTGCTCCTAAGACTGAAAAGAAGAAGAAGAGAATGGAAAATAACTCTCCACAAGTCAATAAGAACAAGTTAAGAAGATCTTCTCATTTAGAATAACAACAAAGGTTCAGGTTTGAAAACTCTTTTCATGGTTGTTGCTATTCATGTTATGAATTTTTTCATAGAGAAATGGACTGTTGGATGCATGTAAGGAAAGTTGAAAGGAATAGGAGTTCTTATGAATGGTCAAATAGATAGTGTCCTATGTTATAAATTTAACCATCTAGATAACACTACAAGTTTTTGTGATTCATAAGTCAGAAATGATGTGTTTGGATTTTCAAGAGACTTTAATTCATTTTTTTTCCTTTTGGTTACAAAGGTAGATGTTATAGATGCCATAATATTGGACATAAAGTACTGTATTGTAGGAGTAAGTCAGTGGAATCATTTAGTCATCACAAGAGATCATACACTATAGAAGTTTGGAGAAGGAAAAAACATAAAGAGAAAGAAGAATTAAATCTTGTGAATACTGTAAAAGTGACATTTATAAGTGTATAAAGAGAAGCATGAGGTTAGAGGGGTATGTTTATAGTTTTATCATTTAGCCCCTTTGATAACAACCAAGAGGTTGTAAAGGTTGTAAATAGAAAATCCAATGAATTCATGGAAATTCAATTAGCTTCTCTCATTGTCTTGATCTTTATAGTGTCATACTCATGATGCTGATATTTTTGGAGGAAAATAACTTTTTTTTGTTAAATGTTGATAGTTGGCATTAATTTGGTAGTGGACTACATCTTTGACAATGATTTTTCTTGATAGTATTTTTCATGGTGATATAGTTTTTTGGTAACAAAGTACCTTGATGACAATGGTCCACCAATTTATGCTATTATAGGTAGTAAAATATTTCTATATGGTGATTAATTGATATTCTTGCGCAGTGATAATAGTGTACCTCTGATATTTTCCTATCCAATGGTATTTTTGTAAGATTATAGTGCTAGTTGATTGAATAGTCTAAGATAACAATGGTCATCCTTATCTTTGCTTGATACTTTCTTACCAATTTGACAATGATTTAATGCTTTGAATGGAAGTAAGAGAGTTCTTTGCATGTCATCATAGTGACATTCCATATGTTGCCGATATATGATAGATATTTCATTTGATAGTGGTGATATTACTTTCTTTGCTTTCTATTTTTCTTGATAGAGTGTACCTTGAGCAACATATAGTGTTTATCATTACACCTCAGTCCATGTTTATAGTGAAAATGCACTCTCAATGACAACTCTTTTTCATAGTTTGGTGGTGATATGATTTTAGTGATATGATAGTGGGTATAAGGATAATGTTAGTGGAAAAAATTATTTATAGTTGCTTAGTTGATTGTTAATGGTTGGACAGTGATAGTGTTTTGACAAGTTGGTTGTTGGTTGATAATTCATATATGTCCCCTTTGCATTAATTGACAGTGAAGTGGCATGTTGAATGTCTAGTTACCTTGTATAATGAATGCACAGTGGAGTAGCCATTTTATAGTGCTCTCAATATGCATTTTTTTGCATCTATTGGTGATAGTTGACTTTTCTTGGAAGATTTCTTGATAGTTTCTATTGTTTTCATGGCATGGTCATATAATTCTTTGAAAATTATGTGATGATCATAATATCCATAAGAAAATCTCATGTTTTTACTTGTGATATTCATGCCAAATAATAGTTTCTATTTGTACAAGATAGTGAATGACAGTTAGAGTTCTATACCGACAATTTTGATATATGCTCAATGTGGTGGTATCTTATTGAATACATAGTGGATATTGGCATATTCAATTCATTTAATTATCATATTAGTTTGTAATATTAGTAATTACAAATTCAATTTATAGAGCCATGGGATAGGTGATGTGCATCTTAGTTTACTTCAAAGATCTTCATAGTACAACATCCATAGCCAGTACTAACGGATAGGTATTATACATTTTTGTCCTTTTGCAATATTTTTTTTTTGTTCTTAGTCTATTTTTCATAGTGCTCAAGTGGTTATGTAATCCTTTGACAAGGTATCAATACAATTCCCATAATAATAGTCCCTCTTGTTGACATGACAAGTATAGTGCTAAGTATAATGCTTAGTACAGTGATAATGGTTTGTAAATTTCAATAAGAATTTTCCAGGTTTGGTGACACTGATCTATATGATATGAAAACCTTTCAAACATGACTAAGGAGCAATGGTATATCAGTCTCTCATTGATTTTTATGCTATCTCACAACAATGTGAGCCTTGAGGGAATGAAAGGGTACACTGGCAGTTACTAACACTATTCTTGGTGTACAAGTAACTTTAATATGGACTTTGGACAATAGATCTTGGACACTACTATGTTGTGTAGATTTTCATCTAAGTCATAGTTTAATAGTGCTTTCCAATGGTCTCTATGTATGGTTCTTATTTCTAGTGAAGGTTTGATCACAATTCCATCTTGAAGGTTTTTGTTGATGTTGATTCAAAGTGAAGGTTTGTTACTGGTAAATAGCTGTCAAAGATAATAGAGGTAGTTGTAAAACATGACAGAGAATGTTCATAATATTAGTGGGTATGTTGATCCTAACATGACATTGGTTGTGCAATAATGGTATACCTACTTCACAAGGGGATTTGATGATCTTGAGTTCTTCTACTTCTTATTCACTATGTTCGCAATCACTATGTGGTAAGGGTTTAGATGATGAAAGATCTCAATTAATGGTATATGATAGTGAATAAAGAGTATTGACTCTATGAACATTGTTTTTTCTTGTGGTATTGGTCACTTATCTCAATGGTATTATTTATCATCTCTATGCTTTGACTGATTTTAACAATCCTCCATTTATTGGTGTGGCTTAGATAAGAAGCTTTGCATGTATATGGTCTGATCCACTTGAAGGTGTGAAGTCTCAACATCATAAATTACTAGTGGTTTACTTTTGTGTTGACTATTTTCTCCTTGCAAATACACAATGGTGACAGTGGACTAGTATGCAATATTTTTAGTGATTTGTGGAGTATCTTGATATCTCAATAACTGTGTGTTGATGCATAGTTGTTTTAAAAATTTGTTTGTAGAGGTATGGTATATTGATGAATAGTAAGTAGATCTTTTCATATGATAGTATTTAGTCAAGGTGTTTTCAATGGAGATCTTATTGAAAAGGGGAGTAAGTATTCCTTTTCCATTATTGTCAAAGGGGGAGAAGAGCAACTAGATGCAAGTGCAATGATTAGTTGAAATCAATTCCAAAGGTGGAGTTTGTTGGCATGGTTTTTCATTGATGTCAAAGGAGATTGCTATGATGTTGTAAAGGGTCATTTTTTGTGATGGTTTGTTGGTATTGGTGCAAAGGAAAGGATAATACAAGGTGAGTTGGAAAGGTCAAGGTTTCTTGGTGTTGTTGTATCCATGTTGATACATTCTTTGAAAAATTATAAAATCCCATGCATATTCTTCATCAAAATGTCAAAGATCATTGATTCAAAGGTTGTCACAATGATGCAAGGAATTCAATTTTGATGAGTAACTTGCATTGGTATTGGTTGGTGAGTAGTTTGGTGCTTCAAGTCAAATTTATTTTATCAAGGCATAGTATTTTGCATCAAAATTATTGTACAAGATAAAAAGAGAAAGATTTTTCTTAAAGGCTTGGTTGAAGAAGGCAATGATAACTCTAGAGCTTATCTTCTTTGTTCATTTTGAAGTCATGATGCGGTGCATTAGTTGTATATGGTGATTGTAAGGGATCAGAAAGAAATTACTTCAAAGGTTGTCTTTTGTTGGGATTCTTTTAATATTGGAAATCTTTGTTTCTAAAACCCTAACTATAAGTCTTTTGTGCAAGGTTATTAACAAAGTTTATTTTTGTTTTGTTTGTTCATTGATCGATGGCAAAAGGTTAAAGATCACTTAAGGAACTTTGTTAAGGGTTTAATATCATTCATTTATCATCGCTTTCTTATAGGTTAACCAGCTAGATTGGTCAAAAGCTTAAAAAATACCACTCATCACAAAATCAATGGTTATTATCTAATCTTTAGCTTGGCAAGTAGATGTAATCAAAGGCCTATATTTAAATATTTGAATGGTTAGTTTGAGAGGAAAAACATTGACACACATAAGGAAGTTTGTTTGTTTTGTTTTAGCTATTCACAGTTTTGACAACTTTTTGAAACAACAAAGGGTTTGAAGACATAACAATGGATTATTTTGAATATAGTTATGACACCAATTTGAAGATATACATTCTTTTGAATACCAACGGTTATATTTGTTTTGAAGTGGAGTTTTTGTTTTGAGGATGGAATGTTTTTTGGTGAGGACTGCATGAATGTTTTGATTGAACAATATTATGATAGGTAGATATCATAGTTTGGTTCCAAAATTCAAGTTGATTCCTTTATGAAGAGGATATATAAAGGAGACAAAAGTAATAGTTCATCAATGCTTTGATACGGTTCAAATTCAGGTATAGGTATGACTATGATTTGGATGCAAAAATAGAGGGTGTTGAAGACTTTTTAATATGTGTGTTTATCAAGCATATTAAAAAAAATGGAGAAGTTAAAAAATATAATTTAAAGATGTTGTTTTATGCCTGTACTACACAAGTTTAGTGATCTCAGGTATTGAATGCGACTAAAAGAAAGGAGCTCTATGAGAGTTTTTGAATGGTCTTAATACCATGTCTTTGGTGATACTATACTTAGGGAGGAATTATTTAAATGACAACATTATGTAGTGCTTGCATATACTAGTTCCTTTGATTGGGTTTATCATATGTGCTCATTTATCTCATGATAGAGTGTATTGAAGTTTATGACACCTTGTCTCTACAAAGATTAGTATGACATCATAATATGATTACACGTGACTTGAGGATGAGTTGGAGTAAAGAATGAATGTAGATTTGTTTGATAGTTTTTTGGATGTAAAGAAAATCATTTGTTTGGTATCCAATTTTTCCTATGAATAATTATCATCACAGTAAATCATTTTTGTCATACAAGTAGGCTATAGTCAAAGTGTAAGCAGAGTTTGATTTTTATTTGGAACCTTGTTTATTTTTGTTAAGGTGAAAGGATTCTTGTAATGATATGGTTATCTATGTATGCAAGAAGGGTTTCATGTTGAGTGGTTGTATGCTACTAAGGGACGTGAAGTTTTTTTGATGTAGGAATAGAATAACCCTCTAAGCTTTGGTTAATTCTTCTAAAGTGTGGCAAGGTTAAAAATGTGGAAAATTCTTCAGTCAATGAGGCTTGTTTTTCCAATGAGATAGGTTAGTTTGTGAGTGAGGCATGATGTTAATCCAGTGAGGCTTGTTTTTCTAGTGAGCTATGCAATTTCTAATTTATAATGATTTAGCCAGTGAGGCTTAATCAAAAATAGTTTCAAAGTGGTTTTTCACCCTTTTAGAGTTTTCCACTCATAAAATCTATGTTTTGTCTTCTCTTGGTGATTTTCTATATTATTCTTGATTGTTCATCCTAGATCAAGTATTTGCATATCATGTTTGAATTGTTTTCAATGGGTTTCTTTGTATAATGCAATTGAGTTGAGTTTTGAAATTTTGTTTCTCATTAGACCACTAATTCGCCCCCCTCTCAGTGGTCCTGTACTCTAACATAAACTTGATTCTTTTACATTGAATCATGACTTTATTAGAAGTGAAGAAGATCATTGTTTTTATTTTAAATTAATTGATGAATTAATAATCATTTTACTATATGTTGGTGATACGTTATTTATTAGAAATGATAATGGAATGGTTAGGGATCTTAAGAGTCAATTATTTGGTATATTTGATATGAAATACTTAGGGGCTTTGATTATTTAGATTTTCCAAGTGATATAGATTGTAGTTCCACAAGTAGCTATGTCCTTACTTTGTTTTGAGAAGCAACTAGTTGGATGAGAAAAAGATAACCTAATGTTGCATTGTCTACTATAGAAGAAAAGTACATGGTTGTGACACATGCTTGTAAGGAGGTAATGTGGTTAGAGAGAATATCTTTGGGTATTGGATTTTAGTGTAAACAAGTAAGAATTATATGTTACTATAAAAGTTCCATCTATTTTTCTAAAATAACAATGTATCATGCCCACATGAAGCACACAAATATTCATTATCACTTGTTTAGGAAATGGTTGAGAGTGGTAATGTCATGTTACTCAATGTAGACACTTTCGAAAATGTTGCAGATTATCTTACTAAACAAGAGCACAAAAAAATTAGTTGTAGTAGAGAGGCCATGGGCCTTAATTCTTATAAATATTGATTTATTTAGTTTCCCTTTATTCTTTTTTAAAGGTGTTTGAAAAATGGGAGAATGTTGATGGTGTAGGAGCACCATCAGGACCTCAAATGCCTCCAAGAGGAAAAGTTTGAATTTTTATTTTGTTTTGAGTTGCTGCATACTAATAAGGTCATTTTAGACCAATTTAAGTCACTTGGAATAATTTTGGTAAGTTTTGGGTGATTTGGTGAAGTTTTGCAAAAAATGTCAAAAAATTGTTAAAAGTTGTCGTGCAACTTTTCTAAAAGTTGTCAAAATTGTAAAAAAAAGGGAAAAGACAAGTTCTTGGCCATTATGGAAGTTAAGGAAGATGAATGGGGCATAAATATGGCCCTCAAACTCATTTTTATGAACTTTTGATGGATTTTCACAAAAATGGATGAAGGAAACCTCTATTTTCCTGTGATTTCATGTGGTTCCAGTCACTTTTATTCGCTTATATGGAATTGTATGGACTCCTAGTAGTCTAAAATTCATTGAATAAGATATATATTTGTTTCATCTTTTATTTTCAATTATTTTTGTTCATTTTTGTTTTGATTGGAATAAGTTGTGCTAGTTTTTGTAAAGACTTCTTGGAACCCTGACTAGGGTTTCCAATTTGGCAAAAAGAACATAATTTTCATTTCCACCATTGGATCTTGATACGAATTGGAGGAAAAATTTGTAACTATGATTTATTCATTCTCACAGAAGTGATTGGCTTCATTATTTTTCTTGTGAAAGTTATTCATGACAACTCATTGCATTTTGGAGCAATTCCTTTTGTGTTTTTTCTGCAAAATTGTTGTAATTTCATGTGGTAGGGATCTGTACGGTCTAGTACAGTCCTGGGATTATTTGTGGCTGAAAGAGGGAAGAGTTAGGTTTCATTTTATTTTGGTTTAGTATGATTTCATTGCATATACTAAAAGTTATTGCATTTTTATTGAAACTAGGTAGAAACCCTACCTAGGGTAATTTGAGGCTAGAAACATGTGATTTCCAATTGTTCCCTCGATGAAAAATGCCAATTTTTTGTGGAGAGGCATATTTTTGTATATACAAAGTTACAGGTATGGATAGTGGAGGTTGCATGTGCTTTTATTGGATAGAAGGTCTGATTTTCCTATGTATCAGACTGTGTAAGGGCTTTTGAAGGCAATTTTAAGGTGTTGGAGCTTATTTGGATGTATTAGTGATTGGAGAAGATGTTAGAATGTGTGTAAGTTTCATGCTGACCTATTTGAGATATTGGTGAATCTTTAATAGCAATATTTGACCAAACGTAATGACTGTCCTAATAAGAACTTTAAGATGACAGTGTTAACCTAGACTGTGATTCCAACAAGCAGGAGTCTTTTGTTGAATGTAAGTATTGAAACCTCTTTGAAATAATATTGAAAGAATTTTGTAATGTTTCTCAGACCATTGAATGAGTGTGTGGATTCATTTGTTTAGTTTGGCCAAATTCTCCAAGAATTGTCATACTAAGTGTCTTATCCAAGCCCCTACAATGCCCAAGTCAATGCATATTGAATCAAGTCATACAATAGCCATAATAGAACATTGAAGGTCTACCAATGAGAATCTATGAGAAATTGTTGAAGAAACCTCTAGGAGTTGATTTTTTTGTTAGTGTCTAACCCCTACATCTACACCAGTTTAGAAAATATCTCAACCTTGCTTTGTTTTTTAAATATTAATTGGCAATTTGTAATTATATTTTAGTTGTCATGAAAGTTGCTAAATGTAACTACGACAACTTGCAAAGTTTTTTTTATTTCCAAATAATAAAGAGCATGAAAAAGGGGAAGTTAAATGTGAGATTTGAGAAGATAAAAATATTTTTTAGTTTGCATGTGCACATTACTAAAAAATGGATAAAATGACAAGTTGGAAGTGGAAGTTTCTTATTTTTGTGATTTATTCCTAAATACTTTTAGAAACCATTTTTTGTTTGTGTTTTATCTCATGGATATATATTTAGTTCTTGAGTTTAAGTTAAAACAATTAAAGTTATAGGTTTTTGAAGCAAAGAATTACTATAGTGATTCAAAGGGAGAAGTTATATTGATCTAACTCATTTGAAGGATTAATAAATGTTTGGGATCTCATTGAGTGTGGATTTTTTTCCCATAAGGGTTTTTCCACATAATTCTTGAGTTATGGTTTGCATTCATATTCTAATCTATTTACATCTATGATTTATTGATATCTGTTTATTTGAATGTATGAAATTATCTACATATTTTTACTATAAAGTTTTATCCTAATTTTCAACTTTAAAATCCATTTACACATATATGAATATACATTACTATCTTCTACATTCCATTTTATTGAATCTAATAATACATTAATTATACTTATGTATATAAATACCTAATTCCATGCATTGAAAACCTTAATCTATGTTTGTAAATCCTAAAAAATTTAAAGCACACATACCAAAATTGACCCACACATTCAAAATTTTGCCAAATATTGATCTTTGCAACTAGTAGCTAATTCAATGATACTAAAACTTTCTTCTACCGTGAATTCAGATGTATTGTGGAGAAATCATTTTTTTCTCGTTGTTATGAGTGATTTGAACTTGATGTAGGGAAATGTTGCATTCTCTCACATCACATTTTAATCCAACCAAAAAGACACTTAATTCTATAGTATAATTTTATATTTAATAAATAATTTAGTTTGATATTCTAGTGCTTTGATGTGTCTAACATGTTACTTTTATTTTTATTTGTTTTTCTTTATTATTTAGTTGAATAAAATTTCTTCAAAATAAATGAAAAAATAAATCATTAAATTATTCTAGATTTACTTAGGAGGGTTAATTTAGGAAAAAATATAAAAAGTTATTTAAAAAAATTAAATGTCAAATGAAAGTGTATCTAGATTTGGAAAAAATAATAAATTTATTGTTTAAGTCATGTTGAAATTAGTTGTTGAAGTATAAAAAAATTCTTTTTGTTGTCTCATGAATTTCTTAGATTTTACATAATCTTCAAAGTCCAAGTTGGATCAACAAAATTAGTAAAAAATCGATGATAGTTTTGAAAATTAGTTTTAAAAGTAATTTTTAGTGGTCAATATCAAGCCACAAGGTATTAATGTTAAAGCACTTGATTTACCCAAGGTAGAAGAGTGGTAGTTTATATGTACGTATTGAATCTGTGGATATGATGAAGGGAAAAAAATCTACTAAGAGTGGAGATGGTGAATCAATAGATCAAATCTATTTAAAACTCTTTACTTTAACACACACACACACACACATTTATGAACATGAAACTTGAATCAAAACAACTATTGATAGTCAAGAAATGACATAAGTGCATATTCACTCATGAGAGCACTAGATATATGTGGAACCAACCTACTAGAGATAACAATTTCCAATACAAACATCTAAGTATAAACTCAATAAGTAGAACACCAATCCTACCAGATTGTAAAGATAAATCTTGTGGATCCACAATGTTGATTAAAAATCTTGCACAAGATCTTAACATTCTTTAGAAACTCTTCCAAACTCATTATGGTCTTTTAATGATGGTGCACAATGATTGAGATGCAAATCACATTGAATAACACTAGCTCGTATAAATTCTCTCACAATCGTGTCCTTATATATTCACTTACTGCCTTCTCTTATCTTGTTTTCACTTATCATGTGAAGTCCAATCTAAATTATATATAAGACATGGCATTCACATCAATCCATGTTGGACAAGTATCAATAATTAACCATGATGAAATAAGGTGGATGTAAATTCAAATTACATGAAATATGTAATAGGTCAGTCCTAAATCAAATTTGTTGTTGCCAAAAGAATATGAAGTCATGTAATTGATATATAAGCATAGAGAACCTTTTGTCACCTCAAAATTCTTGAATGTTGAACATAACTTCTCAAAACATTGGAATATGATAGAACATGTGTAGGAATACTCTCCTTTTAAACCACAGAGTGAAACTCACACCCAAAAGGGAATAGAAAAATAACTATATTACTAGAGAAATCTCTTTTCCCTTAGAAATTAACTTCCAACATTGTCGATTATACTTTTGGATCACATCTATGAAAGTGAATAGATGTAGGCACGATATGGCAAGCATACAGTAAGTAGTAATAAATTAGATGTATTAATCTCAAAATGTATTGATAATGATAATTCAAGTATGGTTACATTAACCATTCAACTAATATTACACTTTTGTAGACATCACATCTTTGACATCAATGAACTCCTTTTCTCATAAATGAACACTTTCAACATCAATGACAACCTATGTTCAACAATCTCCCCCTTTGTCATTTATGAGAAACAAAAATAAGTGGCTATACATAAAGATAAATATAATGTTTTTCAAATCAAGAAACAACCTAACATTGATTCCCACTTTCTTCCCTTCAAAGGATTTAGCATTTTGAGAAATTTTCTCCACCTTTGAAATCAACCAAAAAGTTCAATTATATAGCAATGTATTTTTTATACTCTACACAATCCGGGACCATATTTCCTGGATAGACACCCCGTGAGTCCATACCACACTACTTCTAATAAACATTTCACAATACCACCAAGCCTTCTTGCAATAGGAAGAAAAATATCTCCTTCAACTCATGCTTCCCCTTGATTCAAGAGGTGGGAGAAACGACTCCCAAATTCTTCCAAATAAACTCAAAAGTATCCATAAGAAGTGGTTTTGGGAAAACTTCTTCTACTTTCTCCTTCATTTCAACATACTCCAACTTCACCTCTTTTTCTACAACCTTCTTCCTCAAAAAGTGATACTTGATTGCAATATGCTTTTCCCCTGAATATATTACCAAATGATTTGAAATATTTATATCGCTAGTATTATCACAAATAATTGTAATGGGTCCATCAAACTCAATCTTCATCTCCTTTAGATTTTTCTTCATCCATAATACCTTTGTGCAACATGAGATTGCTACAATTTGTTTCACTTATGTTGTAGATAAACAATTGAATGATGTTTCTTACTTAACTACAATACAAGATTGTGACCAATAAAGAAAGCTCCACCACTTGTAATCTTTGGGTCATCTATGTTTCCTTCCAAATCCGCATCTGCATATGTAATGAGATTGAAATTTTCACTCTTGATATACCAAAAACCAAAAATCCATTATAGCCTTGAAATATCTAAATATCCTCTTTATTGCTTTGACAAAATTTTCATTAGGTTCTTATTGGAATTTATCCACCATCCCAACAATTTGCATTATATCTAGTCTAGATGCAGTTATAAACAACATTCTAGAAATCATATATCTATGCAAGGCCTAGCCTCTCCTAATAGATTCATCATCTTTACTCAACTTACATCTAGTAAGCATAGGTTTACTCACTAGTTTGCATTATTTTATCTTGAACTTACTTAGCATTTCATTTATGTACTTGTTCTATGAAATGAATATGCTTTTGTTTGATTGAAAAATCTATAAAACAAGAAAGAAAGATAATTCACCAAGAATTGACATTTCAAACTTACTCTGCATTACATTCTGGAACACCTTGTGCATGTCATCACTTCTTTCACACAAAATAAAGTTATCAAAATTGATAACAACCAACAGTTGATCACCTTCTATTTTTATTTATAGATTATTATTTGCACTACCTCTCTTAAATTTTTATTATTGCAAATACCTATCAAACCTAGAATACCAAGATCTAGGATCTTGTTTGTGTCCATAAGGGCCTGCTTCAATTCACACACAAAATTTGGATTATCTAAACATTGAAACCGTTCATGTTTCTAAATGTAGAATTCTTCTTATAATAGCCCATTCAAAACTATTAACTTCACATCCATATGATATACATTAAAATTATTGAATGTTGAAAGAGACAACATTATTATTACTTACATTCTTGTTATTGGAGAAAATTTATATTCAAATTAATTTCCTTCAACCTGAGAATATCCTTTGCACATAAGTCAACGCATGTTCCAAATCACTTCTCCATCTTCATTCAACTTGTTTCTGAAGACCCATTTGGTACCAATAAAATTCTTGTCCTTAGTTCATGGAACTATCTCCCAAGTTTCATTTTTCTTGATTTGATTCGATTCTTCATGAAATAAAGAAAAATGGTGATCCTAGATCTTCAATACAAAGAAACTAGGATTTAATGGTGTCTTTTTATAAATTTCATTGAGATGTAGATCCAAGGTGAAAATATTGACTTTGAATACTAATGGTGAGCTAATCGGACTTGAATCTACATATAAAGGGGGGTTGTAATTGACTAGAAATACTTTTAAATGATTAACTTAATGATCCTATATGCCCTAATATTAAAAATGCAAGATCCTGAAGATTGATAATCAGAAATAACAGTTTACCAATGAATCTATGAAGTGCATAGAACATTAAATATGCTAAAAAAATCTATTTTGAGATGCCTACAAGGATTCATTAACCCTTGGGTAAATGGGTCTTTGTATAGGTGTCTGGATCAAATATTTGGGTCCTCTAGTACAATATCTCAGCTTCTATATGCCTTGAGTTTGCATGGCTTGACAACAATGATGAAAACTTATGCAACAATACAAAATTTATCTTCAAGATCTTCAATCCTTCTTTAATGTATAATGTGCACATACAAAGAGAGGGAAAAAATATTTTTTTTTGAGTTGGGATTTGCCTTAGTCAAATCCCATGTTTGGTAATTAAACCTTGATAGAAAGACAATGACAATGGAGAAGGAAATGATGAATGAAAAATTTATTGCTACAAGTCACCAAACCTTCAATTCCTTCCCTTAGAGGACTAAAGACAAACACATCACTCCAAGGAATTGATCTTACTTTTCTTGATTGATTTGGAAACTTTAAAATGCTTGGATACTCTTGGATCAATAATAAATATGATCCTTCACAAGGTGGCATGAACACACATAAGCTTGAACATGATGATAGGATCTTGAATGTTGCAAAAATGACCCAAAAACCTTCTCTTGAATGCTCTTTACAATAATATATGCTCTTCATAATATTAGTTCATGTGTGTTAGAATGCTTATTAGATTGAATGGAGAAACAAACTATGTACATAAAGGTATTTATCTAGTTTCTCAAAAATTAGATTCTAAAAGCCAGCAATTGAAAAATGAATTTGAATAATTAAAAGACCATAAAAATTATATTTAAAAATGGGTCCTAAGACTTGAAGGGGACCCCTTCACCCTTACAGAACAATCGGGGACACTCATTCTAAAATGTGATTAAAATATTAATTGTAATAGCTAAATATTGGTTTTCCTTTTGGAAAATAGGAATAGTAAGGCTTTGGAATACATAATTTAAAAAAATTGAATATTAATAAGTCCAATAAATTAAGGAACCCAAAAAAGTGTAAAATTGTAAAGGGTATACAACTTAATACACTATATTTATCCCCCACTATAGTGAGAGTATTAACTTACACTCAGACTCACACTGAAGTGAAAAAATGTGCATGAAGAGATGTCCAAGTGTACAAATGTTAGAAAGATAGGATAAAAAAGATCAAAGAGGATGATCAAGCCCCCATGATCAAAGATCCCATGGAAAACCAACATAAGGACAAAGGTTCACACAAGATGTGTAAGATATGTGTAGTAAGACAAGATACACAAGCATACAATATTAAATCTAATATAAAAGGGATGGAATAGCAAGTTGCATTATGGAACATCCATTGAATACACTCAAAAGGATGTAAAATCACTTATGAAACACATGGATCCACTAGAGAGAAAGTTGTGTTATGTTAGGTGGCCAGGAAATCTGATCACAAGGGCTAGTGCAATCCAATATATACAAGGTGAGACACAAAGGAAAAATTAGAAACACACGCTAGGTCTACAAGGTCTTGTTGTGCAGTTTTGCACACATGCCCCACTAAAAGTGGGGACCCTCTCTTGGCCTGCCTTTTGGCTTGTTTTTGTGGCTTGCTCCCCCCCTCTTTTTGTGCTCATCTTTGAAAATATTGGGGTTTTGGTCCTTGGTGCTTGCCTTGGTTGTGGGTGAGTTTGTGTTGAGTTCCTAGTGGTTTTGGAGTCTTATGGATGTCCTCTCTAGGGTGGTCTTATTTTGCCTTCTGTTTTCTCCCTTGGTGTTTTTGTTTGGATCCTAAGGGTTGGTTTTCTCCCTTAGCTTTCCCTTGTTTTCCTTGTTTCCTTTTGTTCTGTTGGAGGCAGAACCGAGATGAGACTAAACTTTGATCTTTGGCTAAGTTCTCGGTTCCGTCTTTGTTCCTATTTCGGCTCCGCTTCCTTCCCACCCTTTTGCTTCCTTCTTTGTTTTGTTTGTTTTTGTCCTAAGGGTTGGTTTCCTCCCTTACTTTTTGTCTTCGCTTTGTGTTTTCCTTTGCTTGTCGGAGGCAGAACTGGGATGAGACTAAACTTTGAACTTTGGCTAAGTTCTTAGTTTTGTGTTCATTCCCGTTCTGGCTCCACCTCCCGCCTTCTCGTTTTTCCGTTGTTTTGTTTGTCTTTGGCCTTCGGGTTGGTTTTCTGCCCTTGGGTTTTCTTCGATTTTCTTTTTTTATTTTGTTGGGGCCGGGACCAGGGTGGAATTTGGCTTTGAACTTTGGCAAAGTTCACAGTTCATTTCACATTCCCGTTCCACCTCCGCTTCCACCAAGGTGGGTTTTGTTTCCGCCTATTTTCATTTGGTTCCCATTTTGGTCCCCGTTCCGCCTCCGCCTCCACCAGGGTTGGTTTCGGTTCCTTTCTCATTCCCATTCTACCTCTGCTTCCACCGGGGCTGGTTTTTTTCCCACCTCCACCTGGTTTCCCTTCGTTTCCTTTCTTGTTCCCATTTCGCCTCCACTTTCGCTAGGTTGGGCTTTGTATCCACTTGTTTTCCTTTGGTTCCCATTTTGGTCCCCGTTTTGCCTTCGCCTCTGTCAGAGTTGGCTACAGTTCCACCTCCACTTGGTTTCCCTTTAGTTCCTTTCCCATTCCCATTATGTCTCCACTTCCATTGGGGTTGCTTTTGTTCCCGCCTCCGCCTGGTTTCTCTTCGGTTCCTTTCCCATTCTCGTTTTGCCTCCACTTCTGTCGAGGTGGGTTTTGTTTCCACCTGTTTTCCTTTTGTTCCCATTTTGGTCCCTGTTTCACCTCCACCTCCACCGGGGTTGGTTTCGGTTCCATTCCCACTTGTTTCCCTTTCCTCTCTGTTCCCGTTCCACCTCCATCTCCGCCTATCTTGGGTCTATGTTCTTTTTTTTCTCATGGCTCCGCCTCCGCCTATCTCTGGTTCCACCCCCGCCTAGGTTTATGCTTGATTTTCTTGCCTTAGGAACTCTTTTGGACCTGCTTATATTTTGATGGTGTATTGGGAATTAATGGTGGCCCATTTGATTGTAGGTTGGATTGAACTGGGATTGTTGGATGTACTTTCAAAGATTTGGCATGATTTGCGGGTGCAGTCAAGTACACTTTGTGGCTGCTATCACGAAACCCATTCTCTCATGCAAGGCTGAATTGGTTGGTGGCCATTAATGGTTGGTAGACATGATTTGAAGGGGCTCAACCTAGTGTTGTTAAATCTAAGCCATTCTTTTTCCCAGCTCAAGTCTGATCGGTGGCTCATGTTCCTGCGAGTGTTTTCACATGCATGGTTATTCACGCGCATGAAGTCTTTTGGTGGGTGTGGCTCGAGGATCCGTTCCCCTGACTTTGTGGAATCCCATATCAATATGATTAGGGTCCTTGCTGCATTCAATGCCTGATAGTGGGTTATTTTTGGTTGTTGGGGCCGATTTGATTGGTGGCCGAGTTTCCTTGTGGCCCTAGCTCTCTTTCATGCAGGCCTATTTTTCTATAAGTATGGCACTCCACCTCATTTGTAAGGGTTTGGTTAAGTTGGAATTGGCTAGGTTAGGATTTAGATTAGCAGACTAAGTCAGAGGACTTGTAATCATTAGAGTTAGTAGTAGAGTAGCATGTTAGAAGATTAGAAGTTAGTTTTCACATTTCAAGCAAGTGCTATAATAGACCAGAATTGTTGCTAATATGATTATTTGATACAAAGTGTAGACATTTTGTTATGAATGGTGCCTCTGTTGCATTGAATAATCTTGCATGTTTCTTGTTCTATCTTTCAAATCGCTTGGAAATGTTTGGATATATCTTAGGTTTAATCAGTAATGTTTGTGATTTAATGCTTGGAGTGTTATAGAAATATTTGGTTCATACTTTGGGCAGCTTCTTGATTGTGGGAATGCTATGCAAGGTCAACCTGTACCTCATATTCATGTGCTTATTTCAACTATAGATATTCATTCAGTCCTATTGAATGAATTCCCACAGCCTAAAAATATTTAACACCTTAGAAGATTGCACTATTTTCTGAAAGATTGTAGGTATAGCCTAGGTCGAACATAAATTAGTTTAAGGGATTAGTCCATTCCAGGTATTTCACAATTTGCATGATTAATATTAGAAGTAGTGTTAACATTAGAACTTTTGAAACCCTCATCTTTTGATGTTTCTTTTATTAAATGGTTAGAACTTGAAGTTAAAGCATCACCATATCTTGAAATCTGATGAGTTTAGGGCTCCCAACATTTGCATGTAAGACCCCTTGTGATTACCGGCATTTTCACATTTTATCATTGAGTTTTTTCCATTGCATAGTCATGATCTAACACCCGTGAGACCTTGGGGCTATCTCTTTATTTATAGAGACCAACCTTTCAAGACAGATAGGATAAATTTTATTTTGTCTGAGTTATTGCTGTGCAAAAATACCAAACAACAGGATTAATGCTAGAAGGAGGGCTTGAACAAGCAAGCTGGAGCATTTTCTAAATGCCATTTCTCTTGTCAATCCAACAGAAATAAAGAGATAACCCCAACCAACCAGGTCAAGAAGGACCAAAAGAAGGGAGGAATCATCATCCAATCCATCATTTCCACCATCCCCACCTCCATCTACTTCATCTTCATCTAATTCTGAGATTAGTTCCATTCCACAACCCCAACCAGTCATCCATCGACCATTACCACATCCACCAATGGATTTCTTGGTGAATAACCCATCACCTCTGACATTTAATAACTACAATGTTATGCCCAAGAACCCTGAGCATTTTTTCTCTAAGTTTCACACAAATGACCCAAATAGGACAGCAGAAGAGCACATTAGGATCTTTCAGACTTGTCTGAGAGATAGAGGGATTAATCATGAGGATGTTGCATGCAGGATTTTCCCCTATTCTCTAGGAGAGGAGGCCTTTTATTGGTATAACCATTTACCTGTTGCGTCCATCTCTAACTAGGCTGAGCTTAAGGCTACATTTCTGCTGAAATTTAAGATTCTCATTAGTTCTAATGAGCTGTATATGTAGTTTACTGGAGTAAAATGAGATGTTAATGAGCCTATAGGATCATTCAACAATAGGTTCCACGGAGCATATACTAGACTTCAAGCACCTTATGCTAGAAATGAGGACACTGCCCTAGAGGTCTACTTTGAAGCCCTTGATAGCCTTACTTCCACCTTCCTTAAGTGGAGAACTAATCCACCAACTACCTTGCTCACTGCATATAAAAAGGTTGTTAAGGTCAGCACAAACGTAAGACAACACTTGTCAAGACCTCTGCCATCTCTGGGACTAGCTCCTCACCCAGGCCAAATCTAATCTCTCAACTAGGCTCTGACCAATCACATGCCTATCATAAATCCTATTCCATAGTTGCCTCTGGTCCCTTACCTGGGTCATCCAATAAACCAGGTCCAACCAATGCCCAGTTATCCCCAGAAAAATGCTAACCATCCCCTCCACTCATAGTCACAAGTTGGTTTCCTAACATATTTGCAGAACTCAAAAGTTTTGAATCAATCTATTAGTTCTAGAGGAGTGTCAGGGTATTCCCCAAACATTGTGAATCTAGTCCCTTAAAACAATCCTGATAAAGAAAGGTTAGATGAGATAACTAAGCAATTCAAGAAGCTGAACATGGAGGTAACCTACTTGAGGAACTAGAAAAATCAACTCCAAGCTAATCAAAAGAGAATGCAATCAAGTTATAACAGATGGAAACACTATGACAGAAATCAGAATTTTGAAAGAGGACAAGGTTCTGGTCAGAACTTTGATAGAAATCAACAAGCTGGACAAGGATTTGAAAGAAGACAACCACCTAGGTAGAGTAGGCCATGGAACATTGGGCCTAACAATGGGGGAGTTCCCACTCCACTAGATCAACCTTCCAATCTTGAGAAGCCTCCGAGTGGTGTGTACTTAGTAGAAGCCACTTTGTCTGGATGGTGTAGGCTTCATAAGACAAGTCAACACTCTGAGCTTGACTACCTTGAATTTCAAATGACTACTTCTATTTTTCAATATGAAGTTGAAAACAACTCCACTGGCCAAGAATTTGTGCCTTCAAATCCCTATGACTCCCCAGTTTTGGTGTTGAATCATGCTCCTTTCCCAAGGGATGAGGAAAATGAACCAGAAGAGGAATTAAATGGCCAGAATGGAGAGACTGAACAAGTGCTCAATGAAGATGAAATCTCTAAGCTATTTGATGAAGAAACTGAGAATGAAAATGGCCCATTGGATGAAGTAGAGGATGATGTTGAAGAAGTTCAAAGTTTTCAGCAAACTGTCAGAAAGTATGATCTGAGGAGCAATCCCCACAAGAATCCACAAACTTGAGGACCTTCAGGACATCTGCCCCTCCACACAATTTTACTACTCCACCGGATCCACATGCCAATAACAATCCATCTTAGCCTGAGGTGCCAACACAATACCTCACAAAAGAGGGACAACCAGATGTTTCCAAAGGAAGCAATGCTGATGCAACAAAGGATAGGAAGACTGGTCATTCCAAGGAGCTCCACACTGACATGAATGTGGAATAGCTAGGAGAATATGTCACTAAGGAACTTAGAAAAGTAAACACGAGTCTTTCTACTTTTGAGTTATTAAGAGTTCCTGAAATCAGAAATGTAGTCCTTGGGTCCTTTAATTCAAGTATAGCAACACTAGGAGTAGCAACCAATGAGGCAATTGCAGGGCCTCCTATTTCAAAAACACCCAAAGGTCCTAGTCGATCACAACCCGAGGATGGGGGTAAAGAAAAAGATAAGAGTCAGGTTGCCCAAGCTCATTCACAATCGATTTTATTCCAGGGCAAAGTGGAAACCCCTCCTTTTTAGATTTCCATTCGTATATTTGGTAAAAATATGCATAATTGTCTGCTGGATTCAGGGGAATCTACAAATGTTATGCCATTTGTTGTCTGTAGGGCTCTTGGTATTGCCCAGGAACCTCTCAAAATAAATTCACTTTATTAGGCAAAACAAAGGTGAACATAGTAGGAGAACTAAATATGATTCCCATACAAGTTGCCTCAGATCCTAGACTGCAACAAGTGCTTAATATTCAGGTAGCTGCAATTCCTGACACATATCGTCTGATCTTGGGTAGAGATTTCACCAAGGCACTAAATGGATAAACATCCACTGATTACTCCCACATGTGGCTCCCCTGGAAGGGAGTCCCAAATCATATCATAATTGAGAGAGAACCAAGAATGAATTATGTCATTACAGAGTATCAGAATACTTCAAATGAGATATTGGTATCAGAAGTCAGTCTGGGGAACTATGTCCTAGCCTCTCTTGCTTCAGATGTAGAAGAAATCTTGATTTTGCAAAGCTCTTGTGATGAACGCACATCAGAAGCCAGTAGCTCTGAAGTGCAATTTGAACACACAAAAAAAATTGATGATCAGGCAGATAAACAACTCAGTTTGTTGGATAACTTCCAAGATTGTATCCGAAAATGTGTAGAAGATCAGATTCAGCTGGGTAGAAATATGAACTTTGAAGAATTGCTTCTTCCTAATTGGTGCAGAGTTCACGATGCTCCTCATTTTGAACTGGAATGTTTCTTGTGTCAAATTGTAGTAGAATAGATACAAAGGCACATTAACACACCCCCAACTATTGAGTCAAACATACGAAGCATTCAAAATAATCAAAAGGGGAAGGATCCAAAACCTCCTGAAGAACCTCCAGGTGATAGTAAGGATAGAGGTATCCCAAGAAGAGAAGGAGCTAATGATTTCTGGACATTAAGGTTTAATGGATCCAAATCCAAGCAAAGTGCTGGAGTGGGGCTTGAGTTGATCATTCATAAAGGTAAAACCTACTTTGCTGCTCACAGACTCCAATTCCAGTGCACTAACAATGTAGCTAATTATGAAGCTCTAGTTCATGGGTTACTAATAGCATTGAGAAAGAAAGTTAAAATCCTGCAAGTGTTTGGAGATTCCGAGCTAGTGGTCAAGCAAGTGAGAAAACAATACTCATTTCATGATAGAAGGATGGCTAATTATAGACATAGGATTTAGGATCTTATTGAAGGATTTGATGCCTTCAACATTCAAATGATACCTCAAAGCAAGAATCAAACTTCTGATTCTCCAGCGCAGGCGGCAAGTACATTGCAGCCCTTGTCACTTTTAGGCTTAAATAATTTCACTGTGGAACTTGTTCTAGTACCCTCAGTGCTTGACAATGTCACAAATTTTTCAGGTATTCGAAGATGATAAGCATATTCTTGATTTTATCACTAGTTGTGATGTGTTTGCTTCTCAAGTAATTGATGAGGTTGAGCCTCAAGAGGAAAAAAAAACCTAGAAGGAGTCCTCAATCTAAAGACTAATACCATCCCAAGACGCATGGTGCAATTGGAAAGGATCTTCGATTTGGATAGGATCAGAGATCAAGAGAAAAAAATGAAAAGGGAATCCCTCAACTGTCAGTGTGAAACATACAACATGGGGACGCAAGGTAATGTCAAGAATGTCTTTATTGGTAAGGTGTGCACTCTGAAGGAGAGGAAAGGAATTATTGATGCCTTGCACACATATCAGGATGTGATAGCCTGGAGTTATGATGACTTGAGGACATATGACACTTTGATCATTACACATACTATCCCCCTCAAGTCAAATGTTAAGCCATTCAGGAAAAGACAAAGAACAATCAATGCTTTGCTGGAGCCCATTATTCAGAAGGAAGTGTAGAAGCTACTCTCCACACAAATCATATTTCTTAAGACATTCAACATGGGTTGCGAACTTGGTCTAGGTTAGGAATAAAAATGGAGAAATTAGACTATGCGTTGATTTTAGGAACCTGAACAAAACATCAGAAAAGGATAATTATCCAATCCCTTCACTAGATGAGGTGATTCAGGTTGTCAATGGATCTCAGATAATTTCCTTTTTGGATGGGTACTCTGGATACAATCAGTTCATGGTCCAATATGAAGATAGGCACAAGACTGCCTTCACTACAAAATGGGTAACCTTTGCTTACCAGAGAATTCCCTTTGGGTTAATCAATGTTGGAGCCACATTCCAAAGAGCAATGTATATTGCCTTCAAGGACATCATTGGAAAGTGCATAATCATCTACATGGATTATTTGATGGTCTTTTCCAATAAGAGAAGTGATCATGTTGCAGATTTATGCAAAGTATTCCAGAAGTGCAGGGAATTTGGTATTTCACTTAATCCAAAGAAGTGCATCTTTGGAGTCACTAAGGGAAAGTTGTTAGAACATTTTATTTCAAAACAAGGTATTTCCATTGATCTTGAATGAGTGGAGGCAATACTGAAAATTCAACCCCCTGAAAGCAAGAAATAAATGAAGTCATTATTTGGCAAGATTAACTTTGTCAGGAAATTTATCACTAGATTTGCAGAAATAATCAAGCCATTAAATTCCATGTTGAAGCAAGAAGAAAAGGTTGAATGGAATACAGAGGATAAGGAAGCATTTACAGAGATCAAGAGAGCTATTTTTGAGGCCCCTATTTTGACGAGTCCTGATTATGCTAAGCCATTCTACATCTATTCATTTGCTTCTGATCACTCCTGTGCGGGCTTGTTGACACAAAATTCTGATTAAGGTAATGAACATCCCATATAATTCATGAGTGCACCTTTGAAGGATGCCAAACTGAGGTATCCTAGTGTTGAAAAGCAGGCTTATGCCTTGATCTGAACTGTGAAGAATTTCAGGCACTATGTACTGAGAAACAAGGTCTTTGCTATAGTCCCTGATCCTATAGTCAGGCTATTGTTGATGCAAAATTAGATGGGTGAATGCAGAGCCAATTGGGTGACTATGTTACAAGAATATGATATTGAAATTCAACCCATGAAGTTGGTAAGGGGGCAGGGACTGGACCAAGACAATGGCAGAAATGGGTCCTGACCTTGTGGCTCAACATTATAATATTGAGGATGTTTCTTTGGGGGACTGGTATGATGACATTATCTACTACTTGTTGAATCAGAAATGTCCCAAATGCCTTAATTCAGTACAAAGGAGAGCTCTACGTTTGAAGAGTGGCAATTTTATGATGAAGGGAGTCGTCCTATACAAGAGAAATCATGAAGGTGTCTACCTGAGATGCCTAGGGAAAGAAGAGGCAGGGAGAGTGATGACTGAGTTTCATGATAAATATGGCACATGCCATGGTTCAAAACCTTCCAATGCAAATCAAATTATGAGGGTAGGCTATTATTGGCCTACCTTGTTCAAGGACACACATCACCACGTGATAACTTTCCATGTGTGTCAAACTGCAGCAGGCAGGGAGAGATGTGCAACTCTTCCACTTCGGCCTATCATAGAGGTAAAACCATTTGCGCAATGGGGAATGGACTTCATAGGTCCAATGAACCCATCTTCATCTGCGGGCCATAGGTATATTCTTACCATAACTGATTATTTTACTAGGTGGACTGAAGCTCTAGCTTGCAAACAATGTACTTCTGAAGTAGTGATCAATTTCATGGAATCAGGTATCATCAATCGCTTTGGTTGTCCATTAGCCATGGTTTGTGACAATGGGTCTGCATTTGCATCTTTAAAGTTTTCTAACTGGGCTTATAACCATGGAATTGGCATAAAATTTGCATCCAATTACTATCCACAGGGGAATGGTTTGGCTAAGTCCTCCAATAAAAACATTTTGACATTCATCTGAAAACTACTAGAAAAGAATCTCAAGGATTGACATACCCAGCTCAGATTTGCTCTTTGGGAAGACCACACTACACTGAAAACACCCTTATGAACCTCTCCTTATCACTTAGTGTATGGATTTGAACCTATCTTTCCCATCCAGCTGAAGATCCCTACCCTACAATTCATCAATAAATATTATGATGGAGAGGACAAGCATGAAGCTCGCTTGACTAAATTATTACACCTTGAAGAGAGAAGAGATGAAGCCCTAGAAAACTTTGCCAAAAATCAGGGTATAGTGAAAAGATGGTTTGATAGGAGAGCCAAGGTGAAAGCCTTTAGAATCTCTGAATTGGTTCTCTACTTGGATAAAGCCCATGACAAAAAGGGGAAGCATGGAAAATTTGACAAACTTTGGCTTGGACCTTATCAGATCGCAAAGATTTTGGGAGATAATGCCTTCCATTTGAAAACCCTTACTGGAGGAGATATCCCGCTATCTGTCAATGGGAAGTATTTGAAGCATTATTTTCAGTCTTGAGTTGTTCTCAGATCTATCCTTGTACATAAGTAGATAAGTTTTCCTTTCTACTATTTTTCTGGCTGCTTTTGAGTAGGGTCTCTTTTAGTTTTTCTCTGCTTGTCTACTGCTTTGGTTTTGGTTTTCTTTGGTCTGCTTGGGTTGGTTTTCCTTGTTGTTCTGCTGGTTGCTTTGGGGTTGTCCTACTTTCCATTGGGCTTGTTGTATCTGTACAACCGGTTGCTTGTCTGGGTTTACTCTAGGATTTCTTTTACAAACTCTTATCATATTTTCAGAGTCATTCAAATTGGTAGATTTCTTTCATCTGATGTTGCATGGGCTGGGAGTAAGTGTCACTTGACTAAGTTGAATTCTAGAATTTATTTGGGTCTTATATCTTCAGACAAATCTTAAGAATTTCAAGGTTGCGTATGGTCTTTAGGAGGTTTGACTAGGTGAAAAATCTTAAATTCTACTCCAGTTCCACTATGGTTCTCATCCTTGAGTGTGGGCTTCATTTCCTGCAAGGTGAAAAGTAAAGCTTTAAAAGAAAATCTCAAAAGAGAATATCAAAATAAAAGAAAATATTGAAAATAAAAATGTTCACCTTTTCAAGGGTGTCCTAGTATCTCTATCGGGGCTATGGACGCTTGGCTAGTAGTAGAGCTATGCTAGGGAGGGTCATAGTTATAACCTCACCAGGGCTATGGATGCCTGACTGGTAGTGAGGCTCTCTCTAGGTTTCTTTTGGAGTTAGGATCCTTAGGTAGCCCTGTTAGACTGAGTTTGGTCTTTGTTGCAACTAGGAAAAGGGAAATGAATGCATATGCACACACTTTGACCCTGGTACAGGAAAGGTTGGCTTGTAAGTGATGTCTGAAACCTTGTATATTTTTAACCTGATGCTTGGATTGAAACCAAAGATTCTGAGTTCTTTATGCCAGTTTTTTATCGAAATGCTCTAGAGCATTTCCCCAATAGAGTCGCCATTTGTTGTGCAGTTTTGCACACACACCCCACTGAAAGTGGGGACCCTCTCTTGGCCTGCCTTTTGGCTTATTTCTGTGGCTTGCCCCCCCCTCTTTTTGTGCTCATCTTTGAAAATCTTGGGGTTTTGGTCTTTGGTGCTTTCCTTGGTTGTGGGTGAGTTTGTGTTGAGTTCCTGGTGGTTTTGGAGTCTTGCGGATGTCCTCTCTAGGGTGATCTTATTTTGCCTCTTTTTTTTCTCCCTTGGTGTTTTTGTTTGGGTCCTAAGGGTTGGTTTTCTCCCTTAGCTTTCGCTTGTTTTCCTTGTTTCCTTTTGTTTTTTTGGAGGTGGAACTGGGATGAGACTAAACTTTGAACTTTGGCTAAGTTCTCAGTTTCATCTTCGTTCCCATTCCGGCTCCGCTTCCTTCCCGCCCTTTTGCTTCCTTCTTGATTTTGTTTGTTTTCATCCTAAGGGTTGGTTTCCTCCCTTAGTTTTTTTCTTTGCTTCATGTTTTCCTTCGCTTGTCAGAGGTGGAACCGGGATGAGACTGAACTTTGAACTTTCGCTAAGTTCTCAATTTCGTCTTCATTCCCATTCTGGCTTTGCCTCCTGCGTTCTCATTTTTCCATTTTTTTATTTGTCTTCGGCCTATGGGTTGGTTTTCCACCCTTAGGTTTTCTTCGGTTTTCTTATCTATCATTTTTTCAGGGTCGGGAGTGGGATGGAATTTGGCATTGAACTTTGGAAAAGTTCATGGTTCCTTTCCTGTTCCCATTCCGCCTCCGCTTATGTCGGGTTGAGTTTTGTTTCCACCTATTTTCCTTTGGTTCCCATTTTGGTTCCCATTCCGCCTACACCTTCGATGGGGTTGGTTCTGGTCCTTTCCCATTCTTGTTCCGCCTCCACTTCCGCCGGAGTTGGTTTTGTTCTCACCTCCACCTAGTTTCCCTTCAGTTCCTTTCTCGTTCATGTTCTGCCTCCGCTTCTGCCGGGGTGGTTTTTGTTTCCACCTATTTTCCTTTGGTTCCTGTTTTGGTCCCTTTTCCACCTCCACCTCCACCTAGTTTCCCCTCGGTTCCTTTCCCATTCCCATTCCACCTCTGCTTCTGCCAGGGTTGGTTTTGATCCCACCTCTGCTTGGTTTCCCTTCGATTCCTTTCCCGTTCCCGTTCTGCCTCCGCTTCCACCAGAGTGGGTTTTGTTTCTACCTATTTTCCTTTGGTTCCCATTTTGGTCCCCGTTTCGCCTTCGCCTCCGCTAGGGTTGGTTATGGTTTCATTCTTGCTTGTTTCCCTTTGCTCTTTGTTCACGTTCCACCTCCGCCTCCACCTGTCTTGGGCCTTTTTTCTTGTTTTTGTCGTGGCTCTGCCTCTGCCTGTCTCTGGTTTTGTCCCCGCCTGGGTTTATGCTTGATTTTCTTGCCTTAGGAACTCTTTTGGACATGATTTGATTTTGATGGTGTATTGGGCATTAATGGTGGCCTATTTGATTGTAGGTTGGATCGAGCTGGGATTGCTGGATGTACTTTAAAGATTTGGCATGATTTGCGGGTGTAGTTAAGTACACTTTGCAGCTGCTATCACGAAACCCATTCTCGCATGCAAGGCTGATTTGGTTGGTGTCCATTAAAGGCTGGCAGATGTGATCTAAATGGGCTCAACCTGGTGTTGTTCGATCTGAGCCATTTGTTTTCCTAGCTTGAGTCTGATCGATGGCTCATGTTCTAGCTAGTGTTTTTGCGTGCGTGGATGTTCGCACAAGTGAAGTATTTTGGTGGGTGTGGCTCGAGGATCCATTCCCCTAACTTTGTGCGATCCCAGATCAATCTGATGGGGGTCCTTGCTGCATTCAATGCTGGACGATAAGTTATTGCTAGTTGTTGGGGCCGATTTGATTGGTGGTTGAGTTTCCTTGTGGCCCTAGCTCTGTTTCATGTAGGCCTATTTTTCTATAAGTATGGCACTCTGCCTCATTTGTAAGGGTTCAGTTAAGTTGAAATTGGATAGGTTAAGATTCGGATTAGTAGACTAAGTCAGAGGACTTGTAATCATTAGAGTTAGTAGTAGAGTAGCATGATAGAAGATTAGAAGTTAGTTTTCACATTTCAAGCAAGTGCTATAACATACCATAATTGTTGCTAATATCATGATTTAATACAAAGTGTAGACATTGTGTTATGACTAGTGCCTCCTTTGCATTGAATAATCTTGCATGTTTCCTGTTCTATCTTTCAAATCGCTTGGAAATGTTTGGATATATCTTAGGTTTAATCGGTAATGTTCGTGATTTAATGCTTGGAGTGTTGTAGCAATCCCTAGTTCATACTTTAGGTAGCTTCTTGATTATGGAAATGCCATGCAAGGTCAACCTGTACCTCATATTCATGTGCTTAGTTCAACTATAGATATTCATTCAGTCCTATTGAATGAATGCCCACAGCCTAAAAATATTTAACACCTTAGAAGATTGCACTATTTTCTGCAAGAATGTAGCTATAGCCTGGGTTGAACAGAAATTAGTTTAAGGGATTGGTCCATTCTAGGTATTTCATCATTTGTATGATTAATCTTAGAAGTAGTGTTAACGTTAGAACTTTTGAAACCCTTGTTGGAACTGTAGAAATTTTTCATTTTACAGCCTATTGCATTTGTGAGGTTCCATCATTAAGGCCCTTACATTAAGCATAAAGTCTCCTCATGTCATTAATTGGCCTATTCTATGTTGTTTGACCCTTCTTGAATTCACTTACTCCCTTTTGTTTCATTAAAAGATCCCTATCGGCAAGACATGGTAGAAGTCTTCCCGAGATGTGTTATCATTAACATGTATTGGTTGCAGATAGTCGGCGGGACTTTGCAGAATGTTTCGGAAACTAAAAGACTCATACCGGCATATGTTGGAGCATTGTCATAACATCACAGCGAACTTAGTAAGTCTTGCCGACTGGAATATGGAGGGGTCGTTTCGGCCTAACTAATAAGTATCGGCATGAAGTCATAGCGACATCCTTATGTCTTGCCGATTGACTTATATGCAAAATATTTCGATGTGACTTAAAATCTTCGGGGAGAGTCTTGGCGAGGTCACATTTGTTTTGCCGAACTTGATGTAAGGAAATCTTGGGATTGCTGGAAAAGGTATTGGTGTCTTGCTGACTCAAAATATATACCGATGGAGATATGTATCGCTAAGAAAAGGATGCTTCGGCATAAGCTTCATCGAGGTTCAAATGTTACATCGACAAAGTGGTTCGAGGTAAGTCTCACCGAATGAAAGAAGTCTATGGAGATATTTTCGGTAAGACATTTGATATCGGTATGAGTCTTCCCGAAGCTTTATTGTCTTGCCGAAAATATAATTTCAGTTATAGTTTTTCAGTGAGACAGTTCAGAGGATATGCCGAAGTGTTAAGTTTTCGGCCAGAACGGTAAAGTTTCTTGGTAACCATAGTGTGAAGGGGATGTATATCGGTGTGAGATGGTGGAATCTATGTGATGTCTCCCCGACTTAGAATGTTATGACGACATGTAAAATGGAGTAGCAGTTGTCATATTTGGAGTCTGAATTTTGATAAGACTATACTTTTGTCTTGACAAAAGGATGTGATAGACGTTGAATATGATTTCGCCCCAAATTTGAAAATCTCTTACCAAAGGGACATCTGATGCGACAGTGCCAATTTCAAATTGATGTTCGTTCGTGTTTCATTAATGGCACGACGGAATAATACAGTAGGAATTGAATCATTTCTTTTATCCGAAATGATTACAGGAGATATTGATGTGAGGCATATGGAGTATAGGTCATTTGTTTCAGATAATGAATTTATAAACTCTCCAGAATTTAAATCATTTTTGTACAAACAGAAAGGAAAAGAAATAAGGGAAGGAGTTGGTTCAATCACTTTTGGGAATGAGGAGCAGCTTCTAGACCAATTACGAAGATGTGTAGATGAGGAAATGGCAAATA